>CM059344.1:1202122-1262122 GCA_030340685.1 Protosalanx chinensis
AGCGAATATAAAGAGAGACAAGCGGAGACAGGAGAACTTAGAGGATCCTCACATACCTGTCCCATGTTCCTATAGCCATATTTTGTCCGCTATGCGATCGGGCGAAGTCCGCTCCCCCGTGTATCCGAACAGCCCAATGGTTGGTGTAAATCCGAGCTTTGCACGGGGGACACAGAGAACCAGCAAGAGCGCGAGGACGCACATCAAGCCAGTTACTGTCCGCGCGGCGTTCCAAACCATCTTTCACCCCCGGGTTTACCTTCCAGCCAACTAAACTAACAAACCAAACTTCACTTCTCGCGCAAAGCAAGCAGGATTCTCATAGAACTGTTCGCTCAGCCTCCACATAGACACGCATAGAAAGAAAAAGAAAAAACGGGGAGAAAAAACGGGAATCCTAAAAAAAAATGCCTAGAATCCCGTTACAAGGTCCTGGTCTCGCTCCTCCTCGTGCTGTGCATGGGGGTTCGAAGTTTTCGCTCGTGCTCCTTCGCTGCGGAGCACAGGGGTAAAATCTGTATGCAGATCTGAGGGGTAATATCTGTTCCCCGGGACTCGGTGGAGCCTTCTCTTTCAGTGTTTAATGTGACGAAATGGCTACAGCGCCTCCCCCCAAAATAACTAGCAAGCCACACTCTCGAGACTCGAAACAACTAACCCGCGGGCTGCCCGCGCGCCGCTGGGTCTTAAAGGCACCCGCTCTGGCTGTACTGTCAGAGATGATAATCAACCTGTAGGACTGGACAAGTGCAAGATGCTGCTTTGGTCTGGATGGGTTTGTGTCTCTAAATAGCAACGGAAAAACTGTAAAACTGTTTAGGTATTACAGTTAATACTCACCACTGGATTACACAGTGCTTCATTGGAACACTGGCGTGCGAATAAAAATGCAAAATTTTCCTAGTTTAAGAAGAGATATGCAAAAAATAAAAAATAAACTTCCATTTTATTATTAAACAACAAACAACTGAATATACTTTTAATCTATTTGTTTCAGGTCATTACATCTCATAACGTGCCATAATACCAACAATCCAACACACACATCACGTAGCAGGTCCAGTGTATTGGGATATCATTAGAGAAACTGGCAGTATCTATCGCTCTTATTCATGTGTTGATTGATGGCTTTTTGTTTCTCAGCAGTTGCCCAGAGGACCCCCCCCCCCCCCCCCCCCCCCCCCCCCCCCCCATGCCAGCCTGGAACCCGCGCGCACAGCGAAACCTCGGTCCGCCCTCGCCTTGAACACAAGTGCGAATCAGGCATAATTGTTCTAATTGCGGCCAATTTCTCTGTGAATGGACCCCGCTGTCAAACCTAACAACAAGCAGGGGGACAAGAATATCTCACGGCCTCCGAGACCAGATGAAAGGAGGCAAAAACACCCCGTGACCACTGCCATTCAGCGCGAGGAAGGCCTTGTAATGAAAGCATTTGAAAAGGGAGGAAAAACAGGCAATGATTTGAGTGGCGAAATCAACTACCCAGCTCACGAGCCCCCCCCCCCCCCCCCCATTTACCCCTCAACTTCACTGCTGGGGGGGCTTGTGAGGTCCTTCATGACACCCCAGAGCCCCCCCACCCGGCAATGAACCGCTTGAACCCCCACCTACAAAACGTCTTTGTCGAAAGCGGCCACAAGTGACAACAAACATGAAGCCATTCCTGCGTACATTCCTGCTGCACGTGAACCAAACACTGAAGATGCTCGAGACTGCGCGCTCAACCACTCCACACGAACTGTTTATATTCATTTTATTATTATCTGAAGCAATTAGTTTCAGTGATGTCTTGACGCATTCTAAATGCCGGTGGTCATTAATCAACGTCATTTTAAATTAATAATCCGCAGCTTTCAATTCATCATAGCCCAGAGATATCTGTCAAACTTCTAAGAACACAACAACCAGACTGTTAAACCTGCAGGATATTATACCACCATTCTATTGCTTTCTCATCACACACACTATCCATCACTATCTGTCAATCAATTAGCTTATTCCTCTGGAATACCCCCCCCCCTCACACACACACACTCTCTCGCTCTCTCTGGGTGGCCTCCCTATGAGACAGATTTGACCTCTCGACTTCACTTTGAACTTTGAACCCTGAGCTGTAGTTCTCTGCAGTACAGCTCCCTCCTCTTTTTATAGCTTTCCTCTTGTTTTATATCCTTGCACACCACCTCTCTTTACTACCCTTTCTATCCATCTAGTCCCCCCCCCCCCCCCCCCCTCCTCCTCAGAAGGATTTCTTAATTTCTTCAGCCACTTTAAAGGAAATTCCACTTCGCAAGAAGCCCCTTTAAGAAATTCACAACTAAACACAATTAAAACAACTCTGTGGTCAAATATCTAATTTCAGTTTGAAATATGTTGACTTCTTAGACAGCCTCTGGTTAAGGAATGGAAAAATAGCAGGAATTATTCAAAACAATGATTGGAAACATAGCAGCAGGATTAACAGGCAAGAGGATCATCGGCCCCCTCTAGTGGTACAAAGCTGCACTGCATGGTGTTTGCAGACGCAGAGGGAATTAAGATAAGTAGTTAGGAGTGCTCACTTCAATGGTATGAAGTTTCCTGCAGTTTGGGTCATTGGCTGTTCACCAAAATCCGTCCCCAAAGTACATATTCAGCATCAACCTCATTACTTTTGCATTTGATGACTAATCCTTCCACCCTTCCACCACCCCACCCCCCCTCCTCCCCCACCAAAAAACAAACAAACCATTCCAACTGCTCAGAAATTTTATTTAGAGGGAAACAAGGGTTAAAATTAAATTAAATATAAAATTTGAAATGAGCCAGTCTTTAGGGGAGGGGGGGGACAGGGAGGCCAGTTCCACCCCCCCACCACCCACCCCCCTCCCCCTTTCCAGAAACTGAAAACTTGAGGGGGCAGAGCGATGGAAAGAAGGGAGAGAGAGAAAGGGAGGAAAAGCTACAGAATTGAAGCAGTTTTAAAACAGGGGGATCTGTTGTGAATGACAGCAGGGGTCGGGGGGGCAGGTGTATAAAAAAGACAGATGGAGTAGATGATAAAGACCCCCAATCATTCATCCTCATTCACTCAGTGCTCAGGCTCTCTACTTTTGAACTCTTATTCCTTTTTTCCATTAATCCTCTAGGGGGGTAGGGAGAGAGAGGGAGAGAAAGAGTTCCTCCCTCTCCCCCCCTCCCACCCCCGGATCACTTTTTTTGTACCCCCCCACCCCCCCATTTTCTCCTTGCAATATTTTTGTAACGTTTTTTTCCTGCAGTTTTGAAAATAGTAAACAAAAAAAACGTCCTTCAAAAATAAAATGCAGCAACCACATTTCTTGTTCTACTATTACATATACAGTATATATATAAATACATACATAAATATCTTACATGTACAACCAATTTGTAAAAGGGGTAAGAGAAAGAGAGAACCCCAAAGGTTGATGAGGACTGTGAAAGGGGGGGGGGGGGGGGGGGGGGGGGGGGGTTAAAGCAGAGGAAGGAAGATGTTGGAACAGGAAGTAGGGATGGTTTGGGTAGTGTGTCATCTTTAGCTTCACACACAGCCTGCAGGGTGGAGGTGAGGCCGGGGCTGGGGGAGGGGGTTGAGGCTGGCTGCAGACCCTCAGTTAGCCCAGTAGGGGGAGCTGCCGTAGCTTGACTTGCCTGGCTCTTCTGCTGCATGCCGCTGGACTGGCTGCGCTGCCCTGGACCCCCCTGCATGACGACACACACACACACACAGGAAGTCAGCCAGGAACTCTCAACGCTGGTTGTGTATGTGTGTATCAGTGTGTGTGTGTGTGTGCTCTTACCTGTCCATCCTGGGCCATGTGGTGGTGAAGCAGCTGTGAATGGGGCTGCTGGTGGGGGGGCAGGATGTGCAGGAAGGGGGCCGGGGCGTAGCCGGGGCTCCTCCAGGGTTTCAGGGGGCCCGAGCCCCCCAGGGCTGATGGTAACTGAAGGGAGGGGGGTGCCCGTGTGGCGAAGCCCTGCTTGTCAAACGACTGATGGAGGAAAGAGGAAGAGGAGGAGTTAACTTGAGGTCTGTTAGCATCACAGTCTGAGTTTCACCTCACAGCCTTACTTCCACATGTGCAACATCACAGGGAGGTGCAGACTGACCTGGTTCTTACTGTAGATGGACGCTCCCATGTCTGGAACACCTCCACTGTTCCCTGAGCCTGACAGTCCTGGAGCTGGGAGGGGAGGAGGGGGGGAGAGAGAGGGGGAGAAAGAGGGAGGGACGGAGAGAGGGGAGAGAAGGAGAAAGAGAGAAAGTAGAGGGGTAGATAAGAGGAAGAAGGCATCAGTTTGCTGCTAGAAACTACACCAAACAGCCTATGCAGTTAAGGGTGGAGGAGGAGAGAGGCAGAGAGGAAGAGAGAGAGAGAGAGGAAGAGAGACAGAGAGACAGAGAGGAAGAGAGAGAGAGAGACAGAGAGGAAGAGAGAGAGACAGAGAAGAGAGAGAGAGGGAGAGAGGGAGAGAGGGAGAGAGAGAGGGAGAAAGGGGAGAGAGAGAGAGAGAGAGGAGGGAGAGAAAGAGAGAGGGGAGGCTCAAGCCATGAGGGTGTGAGTCTGGAGTATTAGACAGGGAGGGAGGAGGCGTGGGTTCAGCTGGAGGTGATGCTCTGGGTGGGGTGAGGCCGAGGGTGGGGGTGAGAGTGATAATGGAGTAACTGGGAGGAGGGGTTTTGGGGGGGGGGGTGTACCTTTCCCTGGGCCGCTGCCTGCTGACTTGGCCTGTGATTGGCCAGAGCCTCCGTACCCTCCCTTACTGTACTCCCCCGCGTGGCCCTGCGACAGGTCATCAAAGGCTGAGAGAGAGGAGGGGGGGGTGAGAGAGAGGAGGGGTGAGAGAGGGGGGGGGGTGAGAGAGAGAGGTGGCAGAGTGGGGGTAAAGACAGGTAGAGAGAAAGATGGGAGAGAGGTAGAAAGATAGAGGGGGAGGTAGAGAGTGAGAGGTAGAGAGAGGTAGAGGTGTAGAAAGAGGTAGAGAGAGTTAGTAAGAGATAGAGGTAGAGAGAAGTAGAGGTAGAGGTAGAGAGAGTTAGTAAGAGGTAGAGGTAGAGAGAAGTAGAGTAGAGAGAGTTAGTAAGGAGATAGAGGTAGAGAGAAGTAGAGGTAGAGGTAGGAGAGAGTTAGTAAGAGGTAGAGGTAGAGAGAGGTGGAGGTAGAGAGAGGTAGAGGTAGAGAGAGGTTAGAGAGAGGTAGAGGTAGAGGTGTAGAGAGGTAGAGGGGTAGAGAGAGTAGAGGTAGATAGAGGTAGAGGTAGATAGAGGTAGAGGTAGAGTGGTAGAGGTAGAGAGATAGAGGTAGAGAGAGATAGAGGTAGATAGAGGTAGAGATAGAGGTAGAGGTAGAGAGGTAGAGAGAGGTAGAGGTAGAGGTAGATAGAGGTAGAGGTAGAGGTAGAGAGAGGTAGAGGTAGATAGAGGTAGAGGTAGAGAGGTAGAGGTAGAGAGAGGTAGAGGTAGAGAGATAGAGGTAGAGAGATAGAGTTAGAGGTAGAGAGATAGAGGTAGAGAGGTAGAGATAGAGGTAGAGAGGTAGAGGTAGAGAGGTAGAGAGAGGTAGAGGTAGATAGAGGTAGATAGAGGTAGAGAGATAGAGGTAGAGAGATAGAGTTAGAGGTAGAGAGATAGAGGTAGAGAGATAGAGGTAGAGAGGTAGAGATAGAGGTAGAGAGGTAGAGGTAGAGAGGTAGAGAGAGGTAGAGGTAGATAGAGGTAGAGAGATAGAGGTAGAGAGATAGAGTTAGAGGTAGAGAGATAGAGTAGAGAGATAGAGGTAGAGAGAGGTAGAGATAGAGGTAGAGAGGTAGAGGTAGATAGAGGTAGAGAGATAGGTAGAGAGATAGAGGTAGGCGGTCAGAGGGCAGTAGCAGCAGTGTAGCAGGTGAACAGTGCCTGCAGCAGGAGGCCATGCAGTAACAAGAAGCTCCCCTTCTACATCTGACGGCTCTTCTGTCGGCCCTTCACCCCCTACACCCCACCCCCCCCCCCCCCCCCCCCCCCCCCCCCCCCCCCCCCACCACCACACGACGACACGCACATCCACAACACAAGCCCCTGGTCGCCGGTCTAACCTTCCCTCCCCAGCACAGCCTCACCTGTGGTGTAGGCGTGCTGTCCATAGCTGGGCTGGTGCTGTTGGTGGTACTGGCTGGAGGGGTTCCCCAGGCCCATGTTGGGCTGCTTGGCCGACGCCGGAGGCACGAAGACGGTGGGGCCGTACTGGAAGGCAGAGGGGACCCCCGGCATGCCAGCGTAGTAGGGCAGCCCGGTGTAGCCGTAACCCGGGGGGAGAGGGGGGTTCAGGAAGGCCTGGTTCTGGGTCTGTTGGTTCTGGGTCTGCTGAGACTGACCCTGCCCGCCCCCTTGGGGGGCCTGCTGCTGCTGGGAGGGTCCAGCCCCCGACAGGCTGGTGGGGGGGGCGGGGGACGACGTGTCGGCTCGGCCGAATTTGGTGGCTTCGCCTTGAGGGAGGGGGGGAGAGAGATTAAGAGAGAGGAGAGAAGGATTGAGATAGAGGAGGGGGAGGAGAATAAAAGAGATTAGAATTGTATCCGTGACAACAGAACGGTGCACCCGCAGGGCGGTGAGCAGGGTTTCCATAGTTACCAGAGTACGGGTTGTTTGCTAGGCCGTCTCTGCCGGGCATGGCTGCCGCGGTGCCAGGAAACGTGACTCCATAGTAGTCCTGGAGAGAGCATGAGGATGTGATCAAATACATGGACACACACGATAGCTGATCAATACAATGTGTGTGTGTGTGTGTGTGTGTGTGAGAGAGAGAGAGGGAGAGACACGCACACACACCATAGGAAGGCGAGACTGCAGCATCTGCAGGTCCTCATAGCCGTAGATCTGCTGTGGAGACACAGGAACACAGGTGAGCTGAGGAAGGAGGAGGGAGAGGGAGAGAGAGGAGGGAGGAGGGAGGAGAGAGGGAGGAGAGGGAGAGAGGAGGGAGGAGAGAGGCAGGAAAGAGAGAGAGAGAGGGAAGGAGGAGAGAGGCGGGAGGGAAGGAGGAGAGCGTGTGGTTACCGGGTAGGCAGGCAGCAGACCTCCAGGACCCATGATGTACTGGTTAGCCAGGAGAGGAGGCACACCCTGGGCCAGGTTAGGAGGAGCTTTACCTGGGGAGACAGAGAGGTGGAAGTCAGACACCAAAAACAGAAGCAAGAAACAGACGGACACAAAAAAGAAAAAGGGAGGCGTCCTACCAGATGTGGTGGCGAGCAGGGGGGCGGAGCGTCCAGCAGACAGAACTCCGCTGCCATTGGCCGTCAGACCAGGCGCCCCGGGGCTCATGTGCATCCCGTTAGAGGAGGACGAGCTGATTGGAGCAGAGCTGGGGACGACAGCAGGGCTGGAGGAGGAGAACCCAGTGAGGAGGCCGACGCTCTCCTCACCGCTCATCTGGAGGGGAGGAGGAGGAAGAGGAGGAAGACAGACATCAGCCATCAAGCTCCCCACATTCTTAAAACGTGTCTGTGTTCAAACTCAGTGTTTATCTTACTGGGAGGGCGGAGCTAGTGGAGAGAGACGACCCTGCTGAGTGGCTGCTGGTCACATGACTGTGGAGGGAGAACAGTAATGTCATCAGACAGGTTTGGGGATGGGGATGGGGGGGGGGGCGGTGATGGGGGCAGGAGACTCAGACCATAAGGTGTTCCACAGGTAGGTTCAGATATGTGCTTGTAAACCATCATTATCTCCACAGTTAAGGTTGGGATGAGTGTGTGTGTGGGAGAGATTTCCACTTACCTGCCGAGGGAGGGCAGGGGGGCGGAGTGTGAGGGGGGTGGGGGCGGGGCCAGTAACATGGTGGGTGGGACCAGGTACGTGGTGGGCGGGGCCACTGTCACTGGTCATGGGAGGGGACTCTGGCTTGGGGGTCCTGGAGGCTGAGGGGGCTGGAAAGAGAGGAGGAGGAGGAGAGGAGGAGGAGGAGAGTAGGAGGAGGAGGAGAGAGACGTCCATCATTAACTAACCTCAGCAGGGATATAAACCACACGGTAAACAGGTTTTCTATGTCGTTTCCATTCCAAACACTTCAGGTGAGTCAAGACCACTCCATCTCAGGCTCCGCCCACCTGCCTCAAGGCATTGTGGGTACTCACCTTCGTGTGTGTTCTGAGTCCTCACGCCGCTGTAGCCGTTCTGTAAAACACACAACCTGGTCAGACCACAGGTGACTGTGTGACATCACAAGTTCATCCCTGGAGGTCATGGTAACCCTGGCCTGCTCACCGTGAGAGCTCCAGACTGGGAGGGGTCCTTGCTCTGGGGGTATCCCAGGTGAGGAGGCAGACTCCTGGGTACGGTGGCCTGGGCGGACGAGGCCGGGGGGGCAGCGCTGGGGAGACCCATGGAGGGGGAGGGAGTGGCGCTCGGCAAGCCCAGCGAGGGGGAGGGGAAGATGGGATCTGATACGGCCGGAGGCAGGGTGGGCATACTGGCCAGGTGATCACTGGAACAAACGGCAGCAGAGTCAAACAGGATGTAGGATGGGACACACACACATATATACACACACACACACACACACACACACACCTGCCAGGTCCAGGTTTGGAGAACAGGCTGCTCTGGGGCTGCTGGAGGGGGGCGGAGGAGGGGGCGGGGGAGGCCTCTCTGGCTGGCTCTGATTGACCCAGCTCTGCCACGCCGGGCTCAGAGCCAAAGTCCAGAGCTCCGAACTGCACGTTCAGGCCAGACACATCTGCAGACCCCGGCATCTCTACTGCTGAGGAGGGGATCTGAGGGGGGAGGGGGGGAGAGTATGAGAGAGAGAGAGAGAGAGAGAGAGAGAGAGGGAGAGAGAGTGTGTGTGTCAGTGAATGACAGCCTCCTCACCTTGGAGGGTGGGGCCACCCTACGTCTCTGGGTCTTCATGTGCCGGGGGGGCTCCGTGATGGGGGCTTCTCCCGGGGAGGGCCCGTCTCTGGGGGGCACCAGCGAAGCGTCGTGGCCGGGGGGCGTGGGCACCATGGCCGGGGGCTCCGAGGCAGCCAGGGAGGCCTGCTGCCTGTGGGCCAGCTGACTGAGCACGGCTGAAGGCTCAGGCTGCAACTTCAGATCCACTGGGGGAGGAGGGGGAGGGGTTAGACCGGAGGGGTGTGGGTGTGTGTGTGTGTGTGAGAGACACACTCACTGTGAGAGGTTGTAACGGGGCCATTCTCCACTCTGGTGGGGTTGAGTTCACTGGATGAAATGGGGGCGGAGTTTTGAACGGCAGGCGGAACGGATTCCTTGGCGTTGCCGGTGGCGACAGGCGGCTGATTGGTCCGCAGGGCCAGGTGAGGCCTGTTGAGCTGCTCTGGTAGCCTGGCGTCAGAGGGGGCGGGCTTAGGAGCGCTCAAGGAGCCAAACCCAGAACCCAGAACTGAGGACTGTGGGAGAGAGACAGGCACACAGTCAGAGACCAGGAGGTGTGAGGGAGGCCAAACAGAAAGTGAGAAAGGTAGCAAGACTGATATATATAGATTTCTATATGTCTATATAAATCGTCAACCGTGTGTGTGTGTGTATGTCTCACCAGCGCTGCGTGTGCGTAGGTAGTAGAGGCGGAGGCAGCGTGTGCGTAGCTGTTGGAGGCAGCGTGTGCGTAGCTGTGTGTTGCCGTGCGCCCGTTGTGTTGAGAGTTGGTGAACACCAGGCTCTGGCCCAGCCCCTCAGAGGGGGGGTCCAGACCAGCCAGCTCAGCATCCACACCCCCAGCCCCAGGCTTGGGGAGCAGGGAGGACACGTCCACACTGAGGAGGGCAGGGAAGGGGGCTTCAGTTAAGAGGACAGAGCTTCACCTCATGGAGCCAGACCACAAGGTCATACACCATACTGGCCGTGTGTGCGGTGTGTGTGTCTTACCTGTTTCCAGGTGTGATGTGGTTGGCTGAACCAGAAGAGGCAGTGAAGACTTTGGTCTCAGAAAGCTGCAGAGCAACAATGTGACATTAGTGAGCATCATTCACTAGAGGGAGCATGTCAGGGTGTGTGTGTGTGTGCGTGTGTCCAGGGTACTCACATCCTCGTTCCAGTCCTCAGCAGCCCAGTCCTCCAGGTTACCTCTCCATGCTCCTGGACAGCAGGACACACACACTTAAGTCAGCCCACTCACACACTACACAGATGCAGGCTTGACAGCTAATCCCCTTCCACACACCCCCACACACACACCTGTTCCTTCTGCGGTCTCGTTGCCGTCCGTGTCCCAGGTCTCTTGGCGAGATGCTCCGGAGTACTCTGCTGGGTTAAAGGTCCTGGAGGAGGCGAGGGGAGGAGAGGAAGAGAGAATGTTAAGAATGCCAGTTTGTATTTCCTGTAGGTAATCAAACGTCCTTGTTTGTTTCGTAAGAGATTCAGAAATGAAATTGTTCCACAGATTATTTCAGATATGTGCTTGTAACCATCATTATCTCTTCAGACACTGTAAAGTAAAGTAAACACAAACACTCACCCCATCCCCTGAGTGGAGAACCTGCTGCCACCAGCCGCTCTGCCCCTGCCACGCCCTCCTGATCCTGCACACACACACACCTGTCACCTGATGTCACACCATAAAGCCCCCTGCTTTTCTCTGACACACAGCTGACGTTAGCTTCCCTCCTCTCCACAGGTATGTGACCTGTGCAGACCCAGGGCTATGGGGGCCACTGAGAACTGTCTGGTCTAGAACCATTTCTGGTCCAGAGCTCTGTCTGGTCCAGAACTCTGTCTGGTCTGGAACCATGTCTGGTCTAGAGCTCTGTCTGGTCTAGAACTCTGTCTGGTCTAGGCCCTGGTCTAGGTGGTGTGAAGTCCAGAGCTGGTTTACCTCTGCTGCCTCTCCCCCTGCGTCCACGGTCTCCCCCTCTCTCTCCCAGACCCATCTCAAAGCCGTTCTCCTCTGCCCGCACTGCGGAGGCAAACACACAGGCATGCATCAATCAGCCGCACCAAATCCCCCCCGCATCAGAAAAGCACAGCCCGCTAATTCAATGCCAACATGACATTCTTGACATTTCTCAGCCCAGCCTGACCAAACAGACGCAACACAATCTGTGTTGGCTGCTCCAGTTCAGCCATCTGTACAGGGCTTTACCAAACCCTCCCCCAACAGGCTCTCACACACACCACACACACACACACCTTCTCTGGTGCGGCTGGCTCCTCTGCCCCTCCTGTTGGAGCCCCCGCGGCCGCGGCTGGCCTCCCTCTCTCCTCCCCTCTTCTCCCTGCTCTCCTTTATCTCAGCTGGGCCTCCCTCCTTCCCTAGGCCACGCTTCTTCCCCACAGTCTCCCAGGAGCTCTGAGAGAGAGAGCGAGAGGAGGGGAAAAGATGGAGAGGCAGGGAGAGGTAGAGAAGGAGGGGGAGAAAAAACAGAAGGAAGGAAGGAAAGAAAAGACAGACAAGAAAGGGAGAGATCGAGAAAAGAACACAAGTTAGTTCTGCCTGTGTGGGTGTGGTCATGTGTCATGCGGTCGTCTCCATGGTCACCACGTCTGTCTGCCGTGTGACTGTTCCAGGCGACTCACCCTGACTGCGTCGGAGGGACTCTCTAACAGGAAGTTGATGGCTCTGTTGACGTCCTCGTTGCAGTCGTGGAGGGCTACCATGCACTCATCCTGAGGCTTCCCTGTCACCTCGATCAGCTGATGGAAACACACCACAACACACACACAAGATAAACACAAACTGGGGACATGAATAATGTGTATTTACAGAAAAGCCGTCAACAGCAGACGGGGTCAAGACGCGTGTGCACCTGCGCACCTGTTTGACCTTGTCTTCAAAATCTGCGTCGTTTTTGTCGTAGATCATGTGAGCAAGCCGAATCTGTTCTGCTGTGGCCTGGATTTAAGGACACACACAAAAACAGCCTTACAACCCTACTGCAGTCACAACAACATTAGCATAGAGGAGTTTCCCTAGGTTCTGCCTGTGTACACAAGCCAATGAAATCAGTGCCAGTCACACACAGCCTAGCTCGCTCAGGCTCTGCTTCCTGGGTCTGTTACCTGGAGCTGTTTCTGGGGCTGTGTGGTTTGTGTGGTGGTGGGCAGCGCTCTCTCCCGGGGACCCCGAGGTGGGTTGCTGACCACTGAAGTCATCATATACAGTATATACAAAACAATGTATGTACAAAATAGAAAAATCTGGAAGAAGACAGAAGAGGACAGGTGGGTTAGTTGGCATATGAATGTGTATGAGGGTATTCTAGGTATATAATAAGGTGGTACCATCAGCTTCACTTGGTTCAAGTTTGCCTGCGCCATGTAAGACTATAACCCAAGTATCGCCCCTCAAGGTTAAATTTAGACATCCTAGAGGGGGCTCTGTCGGTGTCAACTTACATCCCGTCTGTCATATAACCCCCCCCACCATTCCTCTCTCACACACACACACACACACAACTGAAAACCTGGTTAATTGGAACATACAATTCACAAATCATCGTGTTTATGATACGGAGGGCAACATATGTACCGTGTGTTTTAAGCCCTGCCTGCTGTGATTACGTTGCTAGGTGTGTTCCTGTGGCTTTAAGCTCGACAGCATAACTCACTATACTAGTTGCTACATGGCGCAGTTATTAAAAACACGAACCGGCAATTAGCCTGGAATTAGAAAGGAAACAAAACAAGGTTCAAGCTGCGGGGCTTAACCAAACTAGCAGGGATATGTTCATCAACAACACAAGTCATCGAGTATAAGTGACAATAAAGTTGTTATAGTTAAAGGCCGCTGAACTGTGTGGGATTTAGGCCAGCAAGAACCACATCACTGGATAACAAAAGTGAAAATAGTACAGAAGCTAAGCTATCAAGCTAGTTGCATGATGATGGTGGGGGTGACAAGAAATTCCCGGGAAAAAATAGATTTGCTTTAATAAATGAGACGCATAAGAACACCAAGTTATCTTGTCAGTTGATCCTTTAAACACGTCTTATTAGATATTAAATGTTTATGATGTCTAACAATGTTTGTTGACTTGTATTGTAGCTAACAAACAAGCCTTTGTTCCCGTGTCGTCTTCGACAGAGAACCTCTATAATCACCAAAATACCCCTAAAGACTGACCGCTTAACATTAATAGACAAACGGGTTCATATCCACTTCATATACCCGCAATGATTTAACTGCATTCTATCTAATGAGTTACAATATCGGCAAACGTTATTAGCTACGTTCGTTGTGTTATAAGGCAAAAAAAATAAACATTGTTCAAGACGCTCTTTGTGTGAACGGCTAACCAAGCTAGTCGGCCGCTAGCCTAGCAATCCGTACAAATATGCTAACGCTTTAACGCGCCTATCCAGCCCCAAAAAATGATGAAGGTTCCGAGTTTGTATTTCTAGTCTAATGAACAACCTAGGTCAGATGACAAAGTATTAACACATCAAGTTATAATCAAGTAATTCTTTAATCGGTGGTACTAAACTGCCAGGCAGTGGTAGTTCTAGCTAACTGGGCATGTGTAGGCTAGTTAGCATTTTAGCTTGTTAGCTCACGAGTTAGCACGAGTCGAACACAACAATGCACTCGCGAGTTCGAACCTCGTCACTTAGCCCAACTGCCGCTAAGGCTAGGCTAGGCGATTAACCACCTTGGTAACAATGTTAAATTAGCTTGTTTTTCACGGACACAAATTCAACAACAGCTCGGTCCCCGTCTTTTTAACGAATACCGCTGTTATTATCAAGAGAGTAAACCGGTTGTTGTATTTAACAGATTAAATACACAAACCTTTTTTTATTTTTTATTTCGTTACCTGCTAACACGCTTCGCTCAGCCAGCAGCAGATGCCGTCACGTGACCCCACGGCGCCGTTGTTCAACCCTGAGACCGTGAAGCAGCCAATCACAGTGTGCCTCGAGCCAGTCACAGCGCGCCTCGAGCCAGTCACTGCGCGTACCAGCTGCTTCTGTCCCACTCGGTCCCGTCGATTAATCGGGAACGCGCATTGGTAAATGAACCCGGCGGTGTCACACAGTCATCCGATCATACGTTATTTTTCTTCTTTCACTTTCACTCTTCTTATTTATTCCACAAATCATCCATCAGCAGAAAAATAATGCCTTCATAGGAATCAAGTTACCTATTCATTTCCTGACCATGTGCAAATGTGCAGGGACAACACTAGGAATATCAATACTAGCATATCAAACCCATGTTAAGATGACAAAAACGTATGATAGAACGTTTCTTAGATCCATAAGGCAGAACCATTCCTCTCCCCATATATATTTAAAAAACAGATCAAACATAAAGCACAAATAATAATTTATTATGACACCAAATCATTTCAAATCCATAAAAGGCCTTTCCTGATTCTTGCCTTGGTGCTTGTCTACCACAGTAGCGCTTAAATAGTGTATAGCAGAGGCAAAAAGAAGACTCATCTGCTGTTGTGACAACTGTACTGGCAGCCATCTTCTATGTGCCTGTTTTTCCTCTGGGATTTCCTCTACTCTCTCTCACCACTCTCTCAGAATGTCTCTCCATCTCTCCTCTCTCTCACCACTCTCTCAGTAGGTCTCTCTCCTCTCTCTCTCCTCTCTCAGTAGGTCTCTCTCTCCTCTCTCTCCTCTCTCTCAGTAGGTCTCTCTCTCCTCTCTCTCTCTCAGTAGGTAGGGTTTCAGCTGAACTCTCAGCTTGTCAACACACTGGTTCTTCAGCTCCATGATCTCCTCCAGTTTCTCCACGTACTCCCTGAAGCCCTGAACCAGGGAGAGATGGAGAGGCACAGTGAGGGAGGGAGGGAGGGGACAGCTCTTAGGAAGACGTGATTCACATCCGCCCATCTCTAATTCAGAGTTTAATTAAGTATAAAGTATGATTACAATAAAGATTTGAATATAAGTTCTACGTCAAGTTACGAAGTAGTGAGGATGCAAGCGGATCATCAAGGATCACCACATGGCCCCATGGTAACAGTCACCACATGACCCCATGGTAACAGTCACCACATGACCCCATGGTAACAGTCACCACATGACCCCATGGTAACAGTCACCACATGACCCCATGGTAACAGTCACCACATGACCCCATGGTAACAGTCACATGGCCCCATGGTAACAGTCACTACATGGCGGAGGCTCACCATGACAGGATGCTGACTCAGCAGAATCTCCTCCCTCACACACAGACCCTCCATCTCCTCCAGCTGGTCCATGTGAGCCTGCAGCACACTCCACCTGAGAGAGAAGAGGAGAGGGAGGAGGAGAGATAGGAGAGAGGGAGGGAGAATGTGAGAAAGAAAGTGAGAGAATGAAAGGAGAGAAAGTTAGAGAAAAGGAGAAAGAAGAGATTAAGTTATAATATAAACATACACTCAGATCAAGTCGAGTGAAGGTTAGAAGAAAGAAAAGATAAGATTTTAGACGAAGTGGAGAACCAGAGAGATCTAAATGAGATACAGTTAAAAAAAGATAAGTATGTTTATAGAACCTGGCACTTACTGGACACGTTCCAGGGTTTCAAGAGTCTGGGTCGGACAGCCAATCAGATTAGAAGGCCTTGCTGGACGGGGCCAATCAGAAGCATTCTGTTCAGCTTGAGTGCTCTGAAGTGTGTCTGTTGTGATGACAGAACTTGTGTGTGTGGGTTGTGTTGTAGTGTGAATTAAAGGCACAGTGAGTGTGTCGCTCTTTTCAAGGTTTCCAGAGTGATGTGTTGAAGGAGAGACTTGACTCATGGTTTTGATTCCAACAAGCTCTGCCATAGAGAACACCACCTCGCCCTCTTCATTCTCTCTCCACTCCTCCTCCACATCTGCTGCTTTCCGTGTCTCCGCCCCGGCCCTCTCCCTGGCCTGCGTGCCCAGAGACCAGGGGGTGTCGGTGGGGAGACTGAGGAAGGAGGTGGTGGCGACCAGCTGCTCTACCTGGAGCAGGGACAGACTGAGGGGCTCCATGGAGCAGAGGGAGCTGTCCCCACTGGACTGAGGCATGGAAGTCTGGCCTCGGGTCCCAGGATGCGTACGAGGTTCAGGGGGTTGACTTCCCAGAGGCAGGGATGCTTGGTATGGCTGCCTGGGCAGCCCTAAAGCCACTGGAGCCCCCTTGATGCGGTCAAATGTCGTCTCTCCGGTGCTCGTGCTGTGGTATTCTTGACCCTGGATGTTGGATGGGTGGTTGTTGAGTTTGTACTCCAGGGAGAGGTCATTGAGTTTGCCCGGAGAAGGGGGGGCGTCAGTGAGGTCGGCTGGGGAGAGGGGTCTCTCGGCTGGGGCACGGAGGTGGTGGGAGAGGGCAGGTTGGGGGTGGAGACTGTTATTGTCGCTGTTGCTACCTGTTGATCTCATAGTGAAACTGTCCCCCTCATCTTCTTCCTCTGTGGTCCATTCCTCCTCCAATAGGATATCATCCTCTTCTCCCTGATCCCGCCTCTCCGGCCACACCCCTCCCTCATCTCTGTCTGACCACGCCCATCGCTGCCCAGACCTATAGGATGCCTGCTCCTGCACACTACCCAGCATGCTCTGTGCCCTCACACTCCCCTGTGTTTCCACCCTGACTCCAGCCCCAGCCCCATACACTGCCAGCAGCTCCTGCAGACCAGAGGACACAGGAGGGCGCAGAGGAGGACGGATGGATGGAGAGACAGAGGGAGGTGGAGAGACAGAGAGAGTAGGTGAAGCAGAGAGACTAGAAGAGACAGAGAGAGGCGAAGAGACAGAGAGAGCAGAGACAGAGAGAGGTGGAGGAGAGACAGGAGGGGGGAGAGACAGAGGGTGGAACTGCTGAAGCTGCTGGTGGTATCTTCTAAGATGCATCGCTCTTTCACTCTCGCTCTCCTCTCTTCTCTCTCTTTCGGCACTGCTTCCTGCTTCTGTCACCCATCCTCCGCTCTGGTGAATCTCTCTTCGGCCTCCAGCGTGTTCCTCTCTCCTCACTCCCTCCAGCTCCACCCACCTCCTGCTCTCGTTCCTTTCTCCTCTCAGCTCAGCTCCCGTTCTCCCCACTCCTCCCACCCTCTCTCTTCCTGAACTCTGACCTCCACTGGCCTCTCGATCTGTTGGTGTACTCACAAGGTCTATCTCTTCTCTGAATCGCCTTCTGGTCGACAGACCCGCCCCTTCCTCTGGGACCACGCCCACATGTTGTGCATTTCTATTCAGATGCCTCTCCTCTCTCCCGCTCCTCCTCTCCCTCTCACCTCCCACTCTCTCTCTCCCTGCCCCCCACTGTTCCACGGTTCCTCTCACTGGGCTGATGGGCTCCAGGACCAGTTCCTCCTCCCTCGCCCGCCCTCTCAGCTGCCCAGCGCCCCCACGTTTGGGAGTGGAGCAGAGCACAGCTCCCCCTGTCGGCAGCCTCAGAGCTGGGTCACCAGCAGGGTCACCGGACCCCCTCCCCTGCCCCAGTCGGACTCTCTTCAAAGGGGTTTTGGGGCCCTGGGTGAAGCTTCCACTGCTGCTGCTGCTGCTACTGGTGGCCTGGACGCGTTTTGGGGCAGGGGTTCCCACAGTCCTCCCTGCTCCGCCGCCTTTCTTGACTCCTCCTCTTCCTCTTCCTGTTTCCTTCAGCTCTTTCACCCTACACACACAGAAGCACTCAATTTCAGCTACCAACAGACGAGAGGTTGAGACAATAGTAAACTGTAACATTACCCCGGTAACACACACTCACCTATCTGCATATCTGAGTGTGTTGAGGGTGTGTTCGGTTGCTAGGTGACTGGGGGAGATGTTAGCAATCATGCACGTCTTTGAATCCCCAACAAAAGAGTCTCTTAGAACCTGAAAACAACCAAGGAAACTTTATTGACACAACTGTTTGTGTCTGACAGATTGTACAATGACTTGGACACATAGAAATCTATGGAACCACTGTAGCCAATGAGAGAGGAGGTTGTTGTGTGTTGTGTCACCTGTGTGAGCTTGCTCTGTCTGAAAGGTGTGTGTGAATTCTCCTGGTCAAGGGAACGAATACACTCCTTCAGCTGAAAGACACACATCATCACAAAACACATTCAGCTTTCATTGTTGTGTGTATATGTATTTATGTATTTATGTGTGTGTGTGTATATTTGTGTGTACATGTATTTTGGTGGGTGTTTGTGTATATGTTTTTTGTGTATGTGCAGTAGATGTTTGTGGGTGTGTGTGTGGGGGGGTATGCGTGTGCATGTACAGTATATACGTGTGTGTGTGTGCATTGTAGAAGTGTGTTCATATATATATGTGTGTGTGTGTGTGTGTTGAACCTACAGCCAGGAGACTCTGGTTAATCTCAGCTCCCTCCATGCGGCTCAGCCTGTCTGGCTCTCTGCTATCAGCTGCTCTCTCACTTCCTGCCAGGTCCACAAACCACATCCTGCAGCATAGACACGCCCATCAGGCCGGGGGCCAGCCAATCACACGCAGGCAGTGTACCAGGTGTGGTGTGTGCAGTGGGGTTGTGTGAGGTTAGCTGGTGTCTGGTGCTGTGTGGAGCTACTAGCCTGCCAGTGGCGTTGTGGGCGGAGTCTCTCAGCTGGATCTGCAGGAGGGCGTGAGAGCGGGAGGAGGAAGGGTTCACCCCACTCACACCCTGGGTGCGCTCACCTGTACCCCTTCCCACCACCTGGACACAATCCCACCCAGGAGGTGAGGGGGGGCGTTAGCTATGTGATGAACACTCAATTCACTTCATGAATAAAAAAATTAAGGAGGATACATGATGAGTTTGGGGTAGTAAATACAGTTTTGTGATAAGGAAAGTAGTGGGTAGTTCATATAGTAAGGAGGGGGGGTTGTTAATATAGTAGGGGGCAGTAAGGATGGCTCTGAGGGGTGAGAGAGTGTCTGACCTCCAGCAGTGAGCTGACTGACTCCACCCTGACCTGCCTGAGGCCAGAGATCTGCACCTTCTTCTGGGCATCCTCCCTCGCAAACAGCCTGGGAGGAGAGAGACCCAGAAAATACAGGAAATTACATGGGTATTCGTTCTCCTTCTCTCTCTCACACACCCACACATACTTTTTCCTGCGATCCAGAAGGTCGTAGAGCTGGCCACAGTAGATCTCAAAGAAGCTGACGTAGACCAGGAGACAGGAGGAGGAGGAGGAGGAAGAGGAGGAGGAGTGGAGGTGTCTGAAGATGTCTCTGGCTGCCAGAGTGTACAGCCCTGGTCTCCCTGGAGACGGGCCCAGCATGGTGTGAGTCTTCCCTGCACCTGTCTGGCCGTATGCAAAGCATGTAGCTTTGCCACTTTTTGTACACACACACACACACACACACGTTTGTCAACTACCACTGGATCCATTAAAAGGACGCTACACATTTATCAATCATCAAAGTGATCAGTTTACATTAAATTAAATACTGTCAAACAAGATCCCTCTGTGGAGCCACAGTGGGTCCTGTCTCACCCAGAGAGGAGGTGCTGGACCAGGGGGAAGGCAGTGCTCTGGTACACCTGCTCGTTACTGCTGTCCTCTCCAAACACCTGGTCGTAGTAGAACCTGTGCTGAGGGGACCAGAGGAGCGCAGAGGAACACTGTCACCCTCCACAGAGGGCTCAACACAGGCGCTGCTCTGAGCACAGGCGTGGGTTTGATTTTAAATGTGAGTGAGACAGCTTCATTTGACGAGGATGCTGCTGTTAAATATAACTTTATTCATAAAACAGTGTGTGTGTCTGTGTGTGAAGCTGTATTACCTGCAGGATGTACTGGGTGAGGTCTACAGACTGTCTCTCCTCATGGACAGTCACACACCCTCCGTCCTGGACGCTCACCACGTCCCCCTCCCCCCTCCTGTCCTCCACACGAGTCAGCGGTCTCTTCCTCACACACACTCTGATCCGCTCCTCCCCCGCTGCCCTGCATCACACACACACACACACACACAGAGAGACATCAGGACAATAACAAATAACAGGTGATCTAGCACTTGGATACAGGACTTGACAACCAGGTAAACATACTTCCTGTGAGTCACTGGGGAGCTGAGAGGCAGGCCGTAGTTATAGCCAGGAGACTCACACACGCGTGTGAGCCAAGGTCTTCTTACAGGTGTCCCATGATCCTCTCTGCACCTCTGGCGTTCCACGCTCTGATTGGTCAGCCTGCTGCCTTTGTTTAGTGCCGATGCAGTGCATTTCAGAGAGGGTTTGCGATTGGACAACGGCCTGGCTGTCTGTCTGGTCCGAGAGCTGTGGTTGGTCGGGCTTCCAATGACCTGCGAAATCCCGTCGGGGCGGTTGTCACGGAGACGGACATCCGTCTCCGCCCGGCTGTGTCTGAGTTGAGACTGGGAGGGTCCGCCACTGAAGTCCAGCTGCCTGCGTGTCGGAGTCCTTCTGGTGGAGCTCGAGACCTCTACTCTGAGACCACCACCTTCATCATCATCATCCTCACCACCACCATCATCTTCATCATCTCCACCATCTTCATCCTCATGCAGGGTCTTGACCAGCTGCACCAGGCGGAAGAGGCGTGCCCGGTCCTCCATGCTGAAGACCCCCAGGTGGGGGTAGTCCTCCATGGTGAGCCTGGACAGCTGGGCAGCCCGGTGGACCCCCAGCGCTGCAAACCTGCAGGAACAAGCAGCAAACTGGTGTCACAGGAGGAACCTCCAATCACAACGTCCGAAAGCTCCTATAAGCTTTGACCATGCAAGCTCCCAAACAGCCAAACTGTACTTTATTATAACCGTCCACAACGGAAGTACTGAGGGGTCTTTTTCAGTCAAACCGCAGACAGATTAACTCTGATGCCAATTAACCAATTAAACAAGTCACAAGCAGGATGTGGATGACATTGTTACGAGCCAATCAGAGTCATGACCGGTTCAAGGCTTCAGACTCACCCGAGTTGTGACCTCACCTGTGATAGTGACGCTGCAAACCAACCTCACCCAGACACTCGTACAGACATGATGTCATCTCCTCTCTGCTTCCTCCTCCTCCTCCTTCTTCCTCCTCTTCTCTCCTAGCTCCTCTGACATGTGCTCCTGCACCTGAACCCTGTAAGAGGATTAGCGGTGGTCCCTCCATCAGATTAACAGCCACTTCCAAGCTGTCATGTCACGCAGCAACTCAACTCATCTAAACTATCGTTTAGACACAGTATAGCCACACTTGGTTATCTATACTTGCAGCATGACAACTCTCAATGCTCTCAACACACAACTGGTGCTTCCTAGAATACGGTGGTGTTGATGGTGAGAGGGCGTGCAGTCAGATACAGGCTGGTGAACCCACAGCAGGAGGCTGGTGTGATGTCAGTGTTGAAACGTGAGACTGCCTGCGGATAGAGCTCGCTGACTGTCTGTCACACATAGCTGGGCAAGGCCTCAGCCTGGATAAATATAGCTGAGCCAGCCAAGCAACAGTTGTTCCAGCTTTGGAGCTCTACAGTAGTCCTGGACAGCTGATGCTGGGATATTTGTGTCAAGTGTCAAGAAGTACACTTGTCTTCATTTGTGTATTAGTGGAATGTGATGACTGCTGTACTCATAGCTTGACACAGATATGTGGATGGTAATAATAGTCAATTTAGTTCAGCAAGGTTTCACAAATGTTTGACTCACCTGTTAGAGTGTGTTCCCTTCCTGTTTGGACTCTGTATGGGATGGTTCTGGGGGGGAACCTGTATGGTTCTGGGGGGGAACCTGCTTCAGTAGCTGTCTCGTCATCCAGCTTGCAGCAGAGTGTGTGTTACTCCCACACAGCCTCGGTAATGTGATGTTTCCGTACACACACACATCTCCATAACGACCACCGTTTTAAGTGAGCGCACTGCTTCCCGCTGAGTGCACAGACCAATCAGAAGACAGCTGCAGGGCACAGAACAATCAGAAGACAGCTGCAGGGCACGCAAGTGTTGTTGCACTGGGGACACAATTAACTGTAACACAAAATAAACCAACTTGACACTGTGAATACGGTGTCTTCATTCATCTGGAGCGGTGTGATAAGTGACATATAACCTTACTTCTAACACGTAGGATTCAGATAAGAGGCTTGTTGAACATGTTGTTTTGAGATAGTGAACATGTTCAGCTTTACACATCAGTGTCGCGGTGAGTTATGAAGCTTTGGACATGTCAGTAATTCAATCAGACACTCCAGAAAACGACATGCATCCAGAATCTGGCTTTACAGCCAAGAAAGACACAGCAATGTAGAGAATTGTTTCTCTCTCTCTCTCTTTTTCTCTCTCTACATTATCAGGACATCTTACTGTGAAAAACTACCGTCATGTCTTGTGAGGAAGAGAATTCCTCTCCACCTCCCTCCTCTCACTGCATCGGGAGGAGAGAGGATATCGTGCAGGCCGGGAGGGTGGTGATGAGGGTGAACGGCTGCAGGGATGTGCTGGTCCTCTACCATCAAGGAGAGTTTTATGCCATGGATGTGCGGTGTTACCGTAAGAACTGTGTGTGTCTGCTGTGCCTGTGTGTGTGGGCACATATGTGTGTGCCAGAGATTGTGGTTGAGACCAAAATAATCAAGTACCATGTGTACGTTCCTGTAGGATGAGTGGTGTAGTCAGTCACAGTGATTTCCTTCTCTGCACAGATTCAGGTGGGCCACTTCAAGAAGGAGACATTGAGGTAAGGACAAGCTGCTGTATATGAGTTTGACCTCCATTCTAACTCACTCCTAACCACAGACCTCTGGTTCTTTACAACTTTACTGTTCGGTTTAATGGTGCTTGTTGTTGGCAGGATTTTAATGGACGCAAGTGCATTGTGTGTCCTTGGCACAAGTACAAGATCACTCTGGCAGAGGGGGAGGGGCTGTACCAGGCTGTCGACCCTTTGGTTAAGCCCCCCAAACCCACCTGGCGCTCCAAAGGGGTCAAGCAGAGAGTTCACAAGGTCACCGAGGTCAACGGCAACATTTACCTCACGCTGAATGACTCGGGGGAGGCTGTGGAGTCTGACTTCTATCAGACAGAGAGATACAGGGAGCTCTTTCAGACCACACACCCCAAGCCCTTAAAATGACAACAGGATATGATGTAACAACATAACAGGATATGATGTCATGGACTTTAAGAACAAGGGATGGCAGTCTGTTTCAAGACTTTCTTACTTGAGTAGATTTTTCTGGTATTCGTACTTTACTGAGATTTTTTTCTACTTTTGCTTCTTACATTTTATACCCAAGTATCACAAGTACTGTATATTCCAAGTTTTGGGGTAAAACACGTTTGCATCATTGGTGTGTATTTCTAGACAACTTGCTTTTTGAAAGGTTGAAAGAATTGACTACTGTGCTCTTCATCATCCACTGCTTAAGGCTTCTCTGTTCTGTTAATACTGATACAACCTTGGGTTATTATGCACCATACCTTATGCACTGCAACTTGTTAGTTTTCGTAGTTTAGAGGCAGGAGTGGTTGTAAATGATATGCAATGAACTTGTAATACATGAAATTAATATTTTTTTAATACAGAAATTGAAATATTATCCCGGTTATGACGTACTTGTGGCTTTCCAGTTTTTTAATGAACTGTACTGTATGTCTTCGAAGTTATTAAAAGAATGAAACCTAATAGTGTTTTTAGTGCAGCTGACTGATCTGTCATTAATGTTGTGCAGCAGTTTGTCCTCGCGCAGCTGCCGTCCGCACTGTAAACTAACTATCGCACGTGCGCAGTGTCCTCGAGCTTGTCACCATATTCCCAGCTAACCTGCCAGTGTAGCTTAGCTTTACTGGGGTCTAGCTTACTGTCCTGTCTACCGTCAGCAATTTCTCAATAAAGTAACGTGCACCTTGTGAATAACAACGGTAAATATAAGACATGAACAGGAAATCACGTCTAGTTTTTAAAATACTGAAACTAGTCCAATCATAACAATGATCACGCGGTGATATTGAACAGGACTGCTAACGGTGTCTGCTAGTTAAACCAGCTGGTGTGCTTGCTGGTTGAACCATCTTGTTCAACTTTCTGGTTGTTATTAGCTCTCTTGATGTGTTCAGCAGATGCTCCAGTTGTTATAACTGAGTTATTAAGCGATGGATTTCGATCGTTTCCTAGGTTACGCGGACATCATGGCTACGGAAGACAAGAAGCCTGATGCAGACATCAAACAGTCATCATCTGGGTCTGGGAGTAAGGTGAGGTGTTAGGTAGGAAGTAAGGTGAGGTGTTAGGTAGTGAGTAAGGTGAGGTGTTAGGTAAGGAGTAAGGTGAGGGGTTAGGTAGTGAGTAAGGTGAGGTGTTAGGTAGTGAGTAAGGTGAGGTGTTAGGTAAGGAGTAAGGTGAGGTGTTAGGTAGTGAGTAAGGTGAGGTGTTAGGTAAGGAGTAAGGTGAGGTGTTAGGTAGTGAGGTGTTAGGTAGGAAGCAAGGTGAGGTGCTAGGTAGGGAGTAAGGTGAGGTGTTAGGTAGGGAGTAAGGTGAGGTGTTAGGTAGGGAGCTAGCTTGCTAACTTGACAAGGTGTTCAGTCTAGCAGTCAGCAGATCGATGCTTCAGATAAGTCACATGTCAAGACTTGTCGATGTACTTTTCCGGTTCATAATAAATCACTCAACAGTTAACTCTTGGTGTGAAATCCTTTTTTCCCCCTATTACAGTCAAACCCATCAAAGCCCAACTACACTGTCAAATTCACCCTGGCAGGACACACTAAAGCAGTGTCGTCAGTCAAGTTCAGCCCTAACGGAGAGTGGCTTGCCAGTTCATGTAAGACATCATCTCTGACATCATATCCTGTCTAAACCTGACCTTTGACATCCAACTAACGTCCACACGCTCTGATCTGAAACCTTTCAGCTGCCGACAAACTCATCAAGATCTGGGGAGCGTACGACGGGAAGTTTGAGAAGTCCATAGCTGGTCACAAGCTTGTAAGTGTGCACAGTTCACATCATCCAATCAGAGACCAGAGGGCAGTGTGGTCAGTGGTGTGTGGGGGTCTATTGGGGGGGTCTATTGTTGGGGTTGTGTCAATGGTTGTCTAAATTATTGTGCGTATCCTTAATCTCTGTCTCTAAAGTTATGCCTGTGTGTGTGTGTCCTCCAGGGCATCTCCGATGTGTCTTGGTCGTCAGACTCGAACCTCCTGGTCTCAGCCTCGGACGACAAGACCCTGAAGATCTGGGACAACAGTTCGGTACGGCCTCTTCCTCCTCGGCCTCTTCCTCCTCGTCCTCCATAATCCCTTTAATCCCAAATCAGCACACATCATCTTCACTGTCACTCCGCAGCATGGACTCTCCTTAATGCTCCAGCCTAGTCAGACAGCAAAGCGGTTCAAAATCACCATCCACAGTTTGGGTTTCCGGATGATTTCAGATCTTCTTCGTTATTCAGATTATCCTCATCTTCACCCTGACCTGAGGAGCCCTGTAATGACTGTGTGTGTTTGTCTGCAGGGTAAATGTCTGAAGACTCTGAAAGGCCACAGCAACTATGTCTTCTGCTGTAACTTCAACCCTCAGTCCAACTTGGTGGTCTCTGGATCGGTAAGTCACCCTCAGGAAGAACCATGATGAAGCGGATGGTGTGGCTGCAGCTGAGGGTGGGCTGGGCTCATCGCTGGGCTGATCGCTGGGCTGATCGCTGGGCTGATCGCTGGGCTCATCGCTGGGCTCATCGCTGGGCTCATCGCTGGGCTCATCGCTGGGCTGATCGCTGGGCACATCGCTGGGCTCATCGCTGGGCTGATCGCTGGGCTGATCGCTGGGCTGATCGCTGGGCTGATCGCTGGGCTCATCGCTGGGCTGATCGCTGGGCTGATCGCTGGGCACATCGCTGGGCTGATCGCTGGGCTGATCGCTGGGCTGATCGCTGGGCTCATCGCTGGGCTCATCGCTGGGCTCATCGCTGGGCTCATCGCTGGGCCACAGGTGCTCATGTCTTGGGCCTTGGGTCTCTCTCTTGTCTCTCTTCCTCCTGTAGTTTGACGAGAGCGTGAGGATCTGGGATGTGAAGACTGGGAAATGCCTGAAGACCCTCCCAGCACATTCAGACCCAGTATCAGCTGTAAGGACCAGGACACACACACACACCACCTCTCACACACACACACACACTCAGGAAGACATCACATGTGCTTAAAATGTTTGTCAGAAACACTTACCCCTGTGTGTGTGTGTCCAGGTCCACTTCAACAGGGATGGCTCTCTCATCGTCTCCAGCAGCTATGATGGTCTGTGGTGAGTCTCTATCCCAGCAGCCTCTCACACCAGCATGGAGACGAGGATCCAGCCTCAGCCTCCAGAATCATGATGTGTTTGTGTTTTGGATCCACAGTCGTATTTGGGACACGGCGTCGGGACAATGTCTTAAAACTCTGATCGGTGAGTTGACTGGAAGGATGTCTTCTTCTTCTCTGGTCATGTCTGGCCTCCTCTCTTCTTCTCTGGTCATGTCTGGCCTCCTCTCTTCTTCTCTGGTCATGTCTAGCCTCCTCTCTTCTTCTCTGGTCATGTCTGGCCTCCTCTCTTCTTCTCTGGTCATGTCTGGCCTCCTCTCTTTTTCTCTGGTCATGTCTGGCCTCCTCTCTTCTTCTCTGGTCATGTCTAGCCTCCTCTCTTCTTCTCTGGTCATGTCTGGCCTCCTCTCTTTTTCTCTGGTCATGTCTGGCCTCCTCTCTTCTTCTCTGGTCATGTCTGGCCTCCTCTCTTCTTCTCTGGTCATGTCTGGCCTCACCAGGCTGTTTGTTTCCCCTCCAGATGATGACAACCCGCCCGTCTCCTTCGTCAAGTTCTCCCCCAACGGCAAATACATCCTGGCTGCAACTCTGGACAAGTCAGTCAACCTGAACACCACAGACAGCCTGAACACCACAGACAGTCTGAACACCACAGACAGCCTGAACACCGCAGACAGCCTGAACACCACAGACAGCCTGAACACCACAGACAGCCTGAACACCACAGACAGCCTGAACACCACAGACAGCCTGAACACCACAGACAGCCTGAACACCACAGACAGCCTGAACACCACATACAGCCTGAACACCACAGACAGCCTGAACACCACAGACAGCCTGAACACCACAGACAGCCTGAACACCACAGACAGCCTGAACACCACAGACAGCCTGAACACCACAGACAGCCTGAACACCACAGACAGCCTGAACACCACAGACAGGCTCAGTATGCTGCTGCAGATATACATGTGTACTTTGTGGCTGCTTTTCTTTAACTTTGATCTTCTTTCCTCTCAGCACCCTTAAACTTTGGGATTACAGTAAAGGGAAGGTATGGAGGGTTCACACACTCACACACACACTCATACACATGTCTAAATTGACAGTTGCCCGTAGTGATGACTGATTTCCTGTTCCAGTGTCTGAAAACGTACACGGGCCACAAGAATGAGAAGTACTGCGTGTTCGCCAACTTCTCTGTCACAGGAGGCAAGGTGGGCGGTCCTCTAGATATTAACTACTGCTGTTCACACTACACACAGTCCATTTACACACGTGTGTGTGTGTGTGTGTGTAGTGGATAGTGTCAGGCTCAGAGGACAGCATGGTGTACATATGGAACCTGCAGACCAAAGAGATCGTCCAGAAGTTGCAGGGACACACAGGTGAGAACACAAACACACCAGAAGTTAGGGTCAGAATAACCACGGCAACCCTGTTCCACTGTAACCATAGTAACCCTGGTCTGTGTGTGTCTAGACGTGGTGATCTCCACCGCCTGCCATCCAACAGAGAACCTGATCGCCTCGGCCGCGCTAGAGAACGACAAGACCATCAAACTGTGGAAGAGTGACTGCTAGACCACGCCCCCCCTCAGCCCTTAGCCCCGCCCCATCCTGCTCCATGCTCCTCCCCTTGCCCCATATCCCTGAAGGACGTTTGGACAGCCACGCCTCCCTTGGAGCAGAGCCACGCCCCCTGCACTAAGGGATGGTCCAATCCGTGTACAGCACTGAACCCAAAAAAACGACCCAGCAACATTACCAACAAAACCACTGCCGTCGTCATCACATGCACAAACTTTGTCCGGTTCCTTGCGGAACACTGGAAGGTTCTCCTTAGTCCTCGCACACAGAAGGAAAGATGAGTTTTTTGAGGAACTCTTCATTGACAAAGTCTTAAACAGCAACACACAATCCAGCAGGCATTAATGACCTGTATCCAGCTGAGTAGAACCCTGATGGTCTGGAGGTCTGAGCCAGGCTCAAGCCCCACAGAGCTTCCCACACTGTGATCCACCTGATACACCTGATCCACTCCTTACATCAACATGTTCTCCCTAGGTTATGCTGTGTTACCAGCCTGAACTCTGCTGAAAACAAAGTTGTTTCCTCCTCCATCCCTCCATCCCCTCCTCCCCTCCCTCCCCCTCTTCATCCTCTCCCCTCTCCCCTTTCAAAGGTTTGTAATGGTTCACATGGTTCCTCTCCTCAGCATCCTGCCCTGTTGCTATGGACTCCAGCTGCTCTGGAGATGATGACATCACAGAAGGGTGATGTCATCCCGCTACCACTTAACCTCTGTATCAGATAGGCTCGTTCAGCTTCGGTTTCTTATTGGATGCCTTTTTTTTTATTTCATATACCTTTTCCAGGTCCTGATTGGTTAATGAGAATATAAAAAGGCAGAAAGCTTACAGGTTATTGTTTAAGAGGTATTTGTTTGTTCTGTGAATTAAACTCCTGTTCTATTTGAACATTACATCGTCTCTCTGGCTGTGTGTTTCACAACATCTAACGGGGAGATGAGGGGGGGGGGGGGGGGGGGAGGATCTAGCTTTCAGTCTTAACACACCTTCTGTAGTGTATGTCCTGACCAGCCCTCAGAACTAGAAGACAGATCACCTTATACACAGTGTGAGTGTGTGTGTGTGTGTGTGTGTGTGTGTGTGAGTGAGTGAGTGAACACACAAAATATACAAGAATATTACCTCTGGATCAGTCAAGGATCTCAGTGTCATTCTCCAATTGCGCTCTTCGTCATGCCTGAAAATAAATAAATACATACTGTATGTGAACTATATTAATAAACCATTTATAAACCATTTTATGTGATGTTTTGTTTAGACTGAATTGTGTTAAGAATTATAATATTTGTATTAGAACGAAAAGAACGAAGAAAAAAAACTGCCCCATAAGAAACTCCCTACATAGGGCTGCGCTACAATATTGCCATCTAGTGTTTTTGGTGAGTATTACAAGTGCAGTTCTATGGCGATGGTAAAGCGCAGCTATAAGGAGCGGATAAAAAAAGAGCCCCTTAAAAAACCTCTTCCATAGGATTGCGCTACGATATTGACATCTAGTGGTTAAAAGTGTGAATTGCAGCTGCAGTTCTCAGAATCAACCACTAGATGTCAATATTGTAGCGCAGCCCTATGGAAGAGCGTTTTTAAGGGGCACTTTTTTATCCGCTCCATATAGCTGCGCTTTACCATCGCCATAGAACTGCACTTCTCCTGGTTTCAGGATAAAAATCACAATTGGTTTTATTCACCATGTAAGTTGCACAAACACTGAATTGATTGAGGCAGGATGGTGCAAACATGAAACCTATAAAAAGTAGGTAAGTGTGTTTAAAGCGAATTGTCAGTATGATGTTGAAGGTGCGTGCATGTCTGTTTAAGCATGTGTGTTGATGTGTGTGTGGTGGGAGAGGGGTGTATGTGTGTGTGGATGTGTGTGGGGGTGTCTGGGGGTGTGTGGAGGGTCGGAGGGTTTGCATTGGCCTTTAGAAAGGTCAGGCAGTGGGCCCAGTCAGTTTGAGAGTTTACATAAGCAGCAGAGATGAATAGAATTAACATTTAGGATGCAGTCAGGAAAAGCACACTGTGAAACACCAGAGGTTATAACTGCACAGAACAGCACAGAACAGAACAGCACAGCACAGAACAGCACAGAACAGCACAGAACAGCACAGAACAGCACAGAACAGCACAGAACAGCACAGAACAGAACAGAACAGCACAGAACAGCACAGAACAGAACAGCACAGAACAGCACAGAACAGAACAGCACAGAACAGAACAGCACAGAACAGCACAGAACAGAACAGCACAGAACAGCACAGAACAGAACAGCACAGAACAGAACAGCACAGAACAGCACAGAACAGAACAGCACAGAACAGAACAGCACAGAACAGAACAGCACAGAACAGCACAGAACAGAACAGCACAGAACAGCACAGAACAGCACAGAACAGCACAGCACAGAACAGCACAGAACAGCACAGCACAGCACAGAACAGAACAGAACAGAACAGCACAGAACAGCACAGAACAGCACAGCACAGAACAGCACAGAACAGCACAGAACAGCACAGAACAGAACAGCACAGAACAGCACAGAACAGCACAGAACAGCACAGAACAGCACAGCACAGCACAGAACAGCACAGAACAGAACAGCACAGAACAGAACAGCACAGAACAGCACAGAACAGAACAGAACAGCACAGAACAGAACAGCACAGAACAGCACAGCACAGAACAGAACAGCACAGAACAGAACAGCACAGAACAGCACAGAACAGCACAGAACAGCACAGAACAGCACAGAACAGAACAGCACAGAACAGAACAACACAGAACAGAACAGCACAGAACAGCACAGAACAGCACAGAACAGAACAGCACAGAACAGCACAGCACAGAACAGAACAGCACAGAACAGCACAGAACAGAACAGCACAGAACAGCACAGAACAGAACAGCACAGAACAGCACAGAACAGAACAGCACAGAACAGCACAGAACAGCACAGAACAGAACAGCACAGAACAGAACAGCACAGAACAGCACAGAACAGAACAGCACAGAACAGAACAGCACAGAACAGCACAGAACAGCACAGAACAGAACAGCACAGAACAGCACAGCACAGAACAGAACAGCACAGAACAGCACAGAACAGAACAGCACAGAACAGCACAGAACAGAACAGCACAGAACAGCACAGAACAGAACAGCACAGAACAGCACAGAACAGCACAGAACAGCACAGAACAGCACAGAACAGCACAGAACAGCACAGAACAGAGAGGTCTGACCCATTAGGGAGCAGGAAGCTGGGGAGAGGAAGGAGAGGAGGGGGCAGGAGGCCCCAGGGGGCATGCATCCCTACTGGGCAGTGGTGCGGCTGGGTGGTGCCAATGATGCCAGGGTTGTCTGTTCTGGTCTGAGATCTGGTCTGATCTGGTCTGTTCTGGTCTGATCTGGTCTGTTCTGGTCTGATCTGTTCTGTTCTGGTCTGATCTGGTCTGGTCTGTTCTGGTCTGATCTGGTTTGTTCTGGTGTGTGGGGGCCTGGCACCAGCCTGAGCTGGGCTCCACAGGGAGAGACAGGCTGAGGTGTGTGGACGTGGAGCTGCTGGCTGATGGAGCTCTGCTACCCAGAGCCAGACTGACCATAAGAAGACGTGATGGAGGGAGATAAACTGGGGGATTGAACGTTCTAGAGTTTGTATTTTCGAATGAATACTCTAGAATGTTAATGCAGCAGTGACCATGGACAGAAGTCAGATTCTAGGAAGGGCATATTTGGTCATGAATATTCTAGAATGAATATGACGCGACCTTGGAGATGCAGAGAGCTGACAGACGCTGCCGCAGTTCTGCCACCGTCCAGGAGAGGGCAGAGCTGGCGTGTGTGAGCTAGGGACCCTGGAGGGGGACGCGGTGGCCCAGACACCAGCAGTGTGGCTCGGAACAATGAGGCGTGATTTAAGCCCGGTACTGACAGAGACTCTCTCAATCAGTCGGCAGGTGGCTGGCGTCAGGACCAAAAGGTTAAAGCTAGTGTAAATATGGTTCACAGGCTTCCTCTCATCTGAGGAACTGTCTCTCTCTGACAGGGACAGGAGATAGAGAGAGAGAGAGCTCTAATCTCTACCGCTCTCGTATGCTAATAAGATGTTTATGTCTATCTGTGCTACACCAGCACATCTGTCTATTAGAGCCCCTCCACATTCCTCTCCTCTCTCTTCCTCCCCCCTCCCTCTCTCCACTTCCCCTTTCCCCCTTCTCTCTGTCTCTCTCTCCCTCCCTCTCCCACTCCCTCCCTCTCCCACTCCCTCCCTCTCCCACTCCCTCCCTCTCCCACTCCCTCCCTCTCCCACTCCCTCCCACTCCCTCCCTCTCCCTCCCTCTCCCACTCCCTCCCTCTCCCACTCCCTCCCTCTCCCACTCCCTCCCACTCCCTCCCCCCACTCCCTCCCCCCACTCCCTCTCTCCCTCCCTCCTCTAATCTCCTGAGGTAATACACCACCTCTCTACCTGCCTGCTGGCGTAGAGGACACTGCGCTGTGACGGCCATCTGTAATGGTCGACGCTCTTGTTCCATATGAGGGAGGAGAAACAGGAAGTGACAGCCTGAGAGGAAGAGTTTGATCACTTGGCTCTAAAGACGTCAGTCCAATCAGAAAACAGGGTTTAACAGACCGAAACACTGTGTGTGTCTCTCTGTGTGTGTCTCTCTGTGTGTGTCTCTGTGTGTGTGCTAGTTAGTGTGTCTGTCTGTGCAGGTCTGTGTGTGTGTATGTTAAGCGTGCGTGTGCTTGTTAGTGAGTCTGTGTGTGTGTGTGCTTGTTAGTGAGTCTGTGTGTGTGTGTGCTTGTTAGTGAGTCTGTGTGTGTGTGTGCTAGCTTGTGTGTGTCTGTGTGGGTGGTGGGTGGTGGGTGGGAGGGAGGTTACAGGATGTATAAACAGTAGAGATGCTGCTGCCCTCTATCTCTGGTTGCCAAGACTTGACTGAGAACCATCTGCCTAATTCACCACCACAGGAACAATCCAGAACACATGGGACCGTACACACACAACACAATGCATACACACACAACACAACGCATACACACAATGCATACACACACAACACAACGCATACACACACAACACAACGCATACACACAACGCATACACACACAACACAACGCATACACCCACAACACAACGCATACACACACACACCCTCACACACCAACTCACATCACAAGCACACACACACACAATAAGCGACACCTTCACCCTACACTCAGCAGGTTGTGGCAGATATTCAATAAATAACCAGATTCCCTCGTTTGATGTCTGAAATTGCCCCTACGCGGTCACCATGGCAACGCTGTATTTAGCCCTCCAGATCAAAAGGCACCTCGGACCTTCGCCGACTGCTGGGGCTTGAATCCCATAACGAGGCCTGGGCCACTACTGCACAAGATGTCTTAGCCTCCAGAACCCTTGAAGAAAGCATCTGAGAGACTCGTGACAGATCCAGCCTGTTTCATCCAGCACACATTAAAACCTCCAGCAGCCTTTGTCTGGTCGCTACAGAGAATATCTAATGTCGACTGTAGAGGGAATCGTTAACGTTGCCTCAGAGAGAATGTTGAGCCTCCTTTCTTCTAGAAGCTCCGAACATTCCATTTAGAAGGGTTCCTCTAATTTTCTTGGTTTTGTGGGCTCAGACAGCAGAATGGAGAGGATGAGGATCCATAATTGAATGGGCCGTCATCTCTGTCATGTTATAAATAGGCCAGCAGCAGCTGTGGTGAGAGGAGGACGATGTTCTGCTGCTGTCAGGCGACGCACGCATGGAGAGCTGAAGATACACCAAGGAGACGCTGCCTGCTCTGCCAGCCTGTCTATCTGGATGGAACTGTCTGTGAGAGAGAGAGAGAGAGAGATAGAAAGATAGAGAGAAAGAGATAGAGAGAGACAGACAGAGAGAGAGAGAGAGAGAGAGAGAGGGAGAGAGAGACAGACAGACAGAGAGAGAGAGTGAGAGAGAGAGAGAGTGAGAGAGGGAGTGAGACAAAGAGAGGGGAGAGAGAGAAGACAGAGAGATAGAAAGAGACAGAGAGAGAGTGAGGAGAGACAGAGAGAGAGAGGGTAGGGGTCCGTGTGTCCATGTATGTGAGTGTGTGTGTGTCCATGCAAGCTGCCCATTGTAACCAGCATGCTTCAGAACACAGTGTTCTAATCAAAAGTGGACTAGTGAAAGTGAAGAGGGAGTATTTCACGCCTTCACAACCACAGAGCCAGGATTCACAGCCCAGACACACACACACACACAAAGCCACACACACACACACTCACACCCTAAACGCACAGCGGAAAGCCTTAAGAAAAAGCTGCTGTATTGGCCCTTTGTTTAGTGACAGCAATAAAGCATAATTTGTGTACATGTCTGTGTGACTGTCGGTGGGTGTGTGTGCGTGTGTGGGTGTGTATGTGTGTGTGTGTTAGCACGGTGCCCATCTTTGTGTGGGAAATTAATAAGAATCTGGAAGAGCTTGATCTGCTGAAACTTTACAGGACGCTGGCTGATGTGTGTTTTAAACAGTCTTCCACCTGAGCACTCAACCTGCAGGTGATGAGACCAGGGGACTGGCCAAAGAAATGGAACCATGATTGACAGATACACAGATCAATCAGACGCCTCCTTCAGAGGTGACTGACAGCACGCTGTCACGCCTCCAAAAACAGACCACCAATCAGAGGCCTGTGCAGCTGTGATGTCATCACGTAAGTGGCTGACAGATTAATGTGTCGCCCAGGTGGTCTTTTATCATGACTCTGCAGAAACACACCGGCCCATTAAAGTCTGCAGGTCATAAACAGATGGATAATTTATAGAGCTGGGTATGGCTTTGGCCTTTCGTGTCTGTGCTGTACCTGCAGGGAGCCGGAGGTGGGGGGGAGGCGAGGAGGGAGGCGTGAGAGGGGGGGAGGAGGGGAACTCCACAGAGACCCTGCATCTTCACACAGCTCAGAGAGGGCACTGACACAGACATTAAGATGATTGGAAGAAGAGGTTTAGATTGTGTGAATTAATTCCTCTTCTGAGAAAGAGGGTGAGAGAGAGAGGGGAGGGGGGTGAGAGGGAGGGTGAGAAAATGAAAGAAAGAGTGTGTGGGAGAAAGGACAAGGAGAAAGAGAGTGGAGAAGAGGAGAGAGATAGATAGAGAGACAGGAAGAGACAGAGAGACACATAGAGGCAGAGAGAGACAGAAAGAGACAGAGAGACACATAGAGGCAGAGACAGAGAGACAGAGAGAGACAGAGAGACAGAGAGAGATAGAGGGAGAGAGAGAGGGAGAGACAGAGAGAGGGGGAGAGAGAGAGACAGAGAGAGGGGGAGAGAGAGAGACAGAGAGGGAGAGACACAGAGAGAGACAGAGAGGGGGAGAGACAGAGACAGAGAGAGGGGGAGAGAGAGACAGAGAGAGGGGGAGAGAGAGAGAGAGAGAGAGGGTGGATTTACTGCAGCAGTCCTGTGTGAAGCCTGACAGAAGCACACAATGGCGTAAATCACTCAGTAATGTGAAGCTATTCAAGCAGGCAGGCTGGCAGAGACAGCAGTGGGACCAGATGTATTAAAATACCCCATCAACTGCTCATCAGGCCTTTGATTTCATTCCAAAGGAACTATTAACATTTGAAAGATCCCCCTGTTCATTTCACATAGAGGAGTCTGACATATTGGTGTTCCAACGTTAAGTTAAAAAAAAAAATCACAAAGTGCAGCGCTGATCAAAGCGTGTATCAGAGGGGCCAGATCATCTGTTTGACATCACACAACATCTTGGTCTCCTGTTGATACCTACAGCAACAGTAAGACAGTGTGTGTGTGTGTTTGAGTGCATTAGTGAGTGTGTCTGTGTGTGTGTGTGTACATGTGTGTCCTGGCTGTCAGAATTAGCAGGAGAGTTGGAGTGGTGGCCCTGTGGGTGCGGGTGGGACATTGATCCCGTCCCGGTAGGACGGCAGCAGATCATTCAGAGCCTCATCGATCCTCAAAGGAAAACAGGAGCAGAAAGGCCTGATTTGCTGGTTATTGATCATGTGAGAAAGCAGCTGGAATACAACATTTCTGTGTGTTAGCGTGTGTGTGTTAGCGCGTGTGTGTGTAGCAGTCCCTAACAGATACATCAAGATTGTTATTAGTTTAAAGCCGTTTGATATGGCGCTCCCAGCTTATTGTGTCCTTCCCAGCCACTAGGCGAGTCCTTGCTTAAATATCAAGATGGTTCAGTTCCAGAACACCCATCGCGCGCCTTTTCCCTGAGCCCATGATATCCTCGCTCTGGGTTCCAGCCCCGCCCCGTCCTCCTCCAGGTTCCCCTGCTACTCTCAATATCCGGTTTCAGTACCACGGACAGCTCGCGCTCCCCCTCGAACTGAACCTCGCGCACAGACCCTGACCTTGTTTTAGGGGTGCCAACTTCTGACCGTGCATCAGCAGAGCATGTCCTCAGGACCCCCGCTTAACCGCTGATCACGCCCGTGGCAGAGGCAGAGCGGCAGAGGCGGCAGAGCGGCAGAGGCGGCAGAGCGTCAGAGGCGGCAGAGCGGCAGAGCGGCAGAGAGAGAGAGGGAGAGAGAGAGAGAGGGGGAGAGAGAGAGAGAGAGAGGGGAAGGTTCTTCAATACCAGCCAAGATGCGATAAAGATGCGCTGACGGCTCCTAACAACACTCACCACCTTATTATTTACCTTTTATGTTTTTCTACTGAGAGCCCGCGAGGACGATAACAGGAGGAAGAGGAGGTGAAGAAGAGAAGGATCATCCTGTGGCGATACAGAACAGGCGGATCTACATGTGAGAGCAGCGGAATCGAGATGCAACCAACCAGCAAGATCCTCACTCTCAGTCTCCTCGTCCTGATGGGCACAGAACTCACCCAAGTAGGTTGGATTTCATAAACGCCATTTTTACACTCCAGTTCCGGTCCTTGGAGCCCCGGGTTGCATGTTATCCTCCAGATTAGCCCCATCAGGACAGGAGTGAGACTCTCCAGCCCCAGACAGGGTGATGATGCTGCAGTAACAGCCCTGGGGCAGATCAGTCCTCAAGACAGAACTGTGGTGACCACATAGGCTGTGGATAAAGACACCTAAAGTCAGTTTTCTACTGGAAGATAGATTATTTTACAAGACAAAAGGGGAAAGAATACCCTATGTAGGTTGTGTGTTTGTCAGTATGTGTTATGGTTGAAATTAGTAAATTGAATTCATTTCTTAGCATGCTGAAGGCAACAGACGTTTGTTTGTAACTAAATCCATACTATATTTCCATCCACAGCTACTCAAAGATCTTATTTCGTTATATTGCAAATGTTGATAGTGAAAAAAGGCTTTTCTACTAAACAAACCCCTATTACCTATAGTTGAAGGATTTCTCTAAAGCAAGTTAGCTCTAAGGCTGGCCATAGTCTTACTATAACCTGTATAAAAAACCCTGCAGGTAAAGCTCAAACCAGACTGCCATTATTATAGCCAATATCACACTGACGCAATTGAATATTATTATACTTATTAAGTATTTCACCCCTTGTCCTAAAATGATTCGTGTTTGTGTTGTCCTGAGTTCAATGTACTCTCCATCCACTCACTTTCCCTGGACTTTGGATCCCTTTCCCCTAATAATTCCTCTTTCTCTCTCCATTAATAATTTACATACATGATACCTATTAAGTGGTGCTTTTGTTACCTTTTACATTGAACCCAGCAGCACAGCACCCTCTGCTGGGCCAAACCTCATTTGGTTCTAAGTGGTTCCTGTATTTTCATTGAACTGTCACACACGGACGATTTGAAGTGACTCGTGCTTTGTGTAACCCTAATGAGTTGATTCATCCATAAGCTTTTTATTTGATAGTTTTTATTTATTTATCGACTGTGAAACCATGAAACCTCGTCGCTAAAAAGATTTTTTTTTCTTAGTATACAGTTCATCAATAATTGATCCAGTAAAACCTGTTGTCTATCTATGCAGAAGTCCTGCTATGAGGTCCTAGTATGCATCACTGAGAAACAGTGCATCACTTAAAATGCTGTGCCATACATAACTGATGCCTCTATTCACAAAAATACACTATAAATAGGCCAGGTTTTGTTCTAGACATTAGCCCGCAAGACGTGTAGTACCAGTTTCAGAAAGTAGGTGGCAGGACTAACCTTAGTTCATGATAATACTATCTCAATAGTTGGAGTCTACCTGCTGCTGGCCATGCAGGGTGGACCGTGCGTAAAAGCCTTGTTTAAACAAAGCAAGACTAAAAACAAGACTTTTAAATAGTTTGACAAAAACGTGCCAAATTAGGCAGTTTAGACACCATCTGGTACTTTGTTTTTATCATTTGAACCATTCCAGATGTCACCTGGCCAATTATAATATCGTCTATGGTCTCGCAAGATCCATGCGTAAAATGATCATTCTATTGAAACAATATGACCAATTTGAGTTTCATATATATATATATATATTTTTAAATGTAACCGTGGTTTACTGGCCGTGTCCCTGTGTCTGCACCCCCCCTCTGTACCGCCGGTGGGCGGGCGGGGCGGTGGGCGGGGCGGTGGAGAACAGCGAATGAGAGTCAATTGAATCTTCTCGTATTTGGATCCGGAGTGAGATTTTAAAGCGCAGTGGTTCACTATCTTCAGCCGCATTGGTACAGCATCCTCGGGCTTTAAGGTGTGGAAGACCCTAGGCTGGGCTACCGAATATGGCAAATCAAAATCACCACGTTACCGCGGCCCCATCGGTGCACCGAATAACCAGCTTTGTGAACCCCCCGGTTTACCAGTCACACTTCAGAGTACTATGAGGATATTTGGGCGTGAAGAGAGCAGAGATGACGGTGCCTATGTTGAAGATCGGAGTGGTACTCAGTACCATGGCTATGATCACCAACTGGATGTCCCAAACCTTACCAGGCTTGGTGGGACTCAACATCACCAAGGTGTCGGTGGCCCAACCGGGGATACCGGATAGAATCACCGGAGTGAGTGAATGACAGCTGATACATTATCAATAAGATTTGACTTTATCTCAGTGTTTCGTTTTTCTGCTTGTGAAATTGAGATGATCCGGATTCAGAATCAAATCTTGAGTGTAATTAATATCTTGACAGAATTTAACAGAAAAAGTAATCCATGTCTATGTAAACAAATTAATAAAATAATATTGCTTCTTCCTATGAGAATTATACCAATACATATAATTCATTATATGAATACAATATAAATATACACTTTTTCTTAGGATACTATGATTAAATGTGCAATTTCTACACTCTCTCAAGCATTTGTTGAACAAACTAATTGAATGATAGGGAGGAACTGCCTCTAGAATATGGAAAATTCCTAACTGATTGCCTGAATTTCACATCTATGTTTTCCAGACACACTCCTGCCCTAAGCTTTAAAGGCTGTTAGACTGCAGCTCATAATGCCAGACAGGGGTCAAATGACCCCTCAACATCCTGACCTGTGGTCAGACACCCCACTTATAAAGCAGTTCTTTATCCTCTCAAATAAAATGACAAACCACCAGATTACAAGACAATAAAATCAGGAGGTCAACATTCTGGCACAACTCGTTAAAGCGATATTTGAAATATTTGCATTTTGATCTCGTCCGTAAGGGTTTCCGAACTCTCAGATTATTTTAGATTAGGGCGTGCTGCACAGTAAGGTCCCAACACAGATGGGGGATGACGTAAACAGAACTCGTCATCTTGGAGGGCTTTATGTTACGTAAGCCCCACTGGGACAGGGATTCAGCTTCCAACCAGCAGCTCACTCTAACCTCCACATATCCAATCAGAATCAAGCAAAGAATCAACCACCCAGTCAGAGACAGATTCAGGTATCCATCCAATCAGAGAGATTCAAACCCCAACCACCCAATCAGAATCTGAATCAATCATGGACCCAATCAGACTCACCATTAGAGTTGTATACAATATAACACATCCACCTCTCACTTCACCTGTCAGAAACTACATCCTGTCTGCTGTTTCAATGTTCCACATGTGTATCTGTCTACCTGTCTGTCTGCCTACCTGTCTGTCAGCTGTCTATCCAGAAGACTGGTCGCCATACTATCACAATACCTGTCTGTCTGCCTACCTGTCTGTCAGCTGTCTATCCAGAAGACTGGTCGCCATACTATCACCATACCCGTCTGTCTGCCTACCTGTCTGTCAGCTGTCTATCCAGAAGACTGGTCGCCATACTATCACCATACCTGTCTGTCTGCCTACCTGTCTGTCAGCTGTCTATCCAGAAGACTTGTTGCCATACTATCACCATACCTGTCTGTCAGCCTACCTGTCTGTCAGCTGTCTATCCAGAAGACTGGTCGCCATACTATCACCATACCTGTCTGTCTGCCTACCTGTCTGTCAGCTGTCTATCCAGAAGACTGGTCGCCATACTATCACCATACCTGTCTGTCTGCCTACCTGTCTGTCAGCTGTCTATCCAGAAGACTGGTTGCCATACTATCACCATACCTGTCTGTCTGCCTACCTGTCTGTCAGCTGTCTATCCAGAAGACTGGTCGCCATACTATCACCATACCTGTCTGTCTGCCTACCTGTCTGTCAGCTGTCTATCCAGAAGACTGGTTGTCATACTATCACCATACCTGTCTGTCTGCCGGCCATCAGATCTCCTAATCTCTCCTCCCCCGTCTCGTCTCCTCGCCCGCCCGTTGACACGTCTGCCATTCCCCTTCCTGTTCCAGGTGCTGCCGGCCAATCCGGAGGATTCGTGGCAGGTGTACAGTTCTGCCCAGGACACAGAGGGGCGCTGCGTGTGCACGGTGGTGGCGCCCCAGCAGACCATGTGCTCCCGGGACGCACGCACCAAGCAGCTCCGACAACTCCTGGAGAAGGTGAGGTCATCGCGTCGCCACGCCAACGCCACCCACCGCTAGCCAACACCAGAAACAGATCCAAGAACAGTAACTGACACACAGTAAACCCAGGAACTGTCTGTACTCCCAGGTCCAGAACATGACCCAGTCCATCCAGGTTCTGGACCAGCGGACCCAGAGGGACCTGCAGTACGTGGAGAGGATGGAACTCCAGCTGAAGGGTCTGGAGACCAAGTTCAGACAAGTGGAGGAGAACCATAAGCAGAACATGGCCAGACAGTTCAAGGTAGGAGCTCTGCTGGACACATGTGGCACTGGAAGGGGTCTGGTACTGGGTTCTACTGGACTTTGCCTGCCTTACAAACACTGGTAGAGGGCTCTGTAGACGGTAAGGAGTACGTGAGCGCGTCTTAGTTAGAGCTTAGCGTAGCTATAACACAGGAAAAGCAAATAGACAGAAAATAAACAGTATTTTCAGTGGTTGAAATGACTTGAGTAGAAAAACCATATGCACTGTCAGTGAATGAGTATGCAGTACTACAGTATACCCATTTATAAACATGATTATGGTGATGCAAGCATTTCGTATGTGTGTGTGGTGTATGTGTGTCTGTATGTGTGTGTGTGTGTGTGTGTGTGTGTAGACAGGTGAGAGAGTCAGGTAACGCTCAACAGTGTTCCGTCTTCTTGCTTGCAGGGCTAACGTTAGGAAGGTTTAACAGAGCTACAGACTGAAGAGGCTCAGCCAGCCAATCACCTCGCACTCCGAATATCACGCCCCAAACCCTGAATATCACGCCCCAAACCCTGAATATCACACCCCAAACCCTGAATATCACACCTCGCACTTCAGTTTCCATAGCATTTCTTACCTTCAGACCCTCACAAACACCCTCTCTCTTTCTCCATCTTCCTCTCTCTCTCTCTCTCTACCTCTCACACTGCCACCTGTTCACTCTGCCTGTTTTGCCCTCTCTCTCCTCTCTCCATCCTTCTCCATGTCCCTCTATGTGTCTCTCTCTCTCTGTCTGCATGTCACTCCAGACTCCACCTCTTCCTCTGATTCTCAGCCACGCCCCCATCTGCATAAACACCCTGACGACCACGGAAACCATGTATGTGACATGAAGCATGTAACCTGCATCTTGAAGGTTTAAATAAAAAGCTTTAAAGTGCTGGTGTGCTGGGGCCTCTGTGTCTGTGGTTCTGTTAGCCGCTAGGCTCACTCCACACTAACCCACCCAGGCAGACAGACAGGCTGGCAGGCAGGCAGACTGGCAGGCAGGGAGACAGGCAGGCAGGGAGACAGGCATGCTGCCAGGGAGAAAGACAGGCTGGCTAGTAGGCAGGGAGAAAGATGAACAGGCTGGCTATCAGGCAGGCTGGCAGACAGACTGGCAAACATGTAGTGAGACAGGCAGAATGACAGGCAGATAGGCTGGCTGGCTAGCAGGCAGGCAGAGAGACAGGTTGTCACAGAAAGGTAGACAGGCCATTATCAGTGTAGGAACAGACGGGTGTGTTTCAACCACCATACCTCCTCCACTCTCCTGTGTGACTATCTTGACATATGTATATCCTAGATATACATAAACATACCTAAACCCATCTGCAGTGTGACTGAACCAGCCTATTCTGACCCTGCAGGCCATAAAAGCCAAAATGGAGGAGATTAGACCCCTGATCCCCGTGCTGGAGGAGTACAAAGCGGATGCCCAGTTGGTTGTGCAGTTTAAGGAGGAGGTGCAGAATGTGACGGCGCTCCTGGCCACACTGCAGGAGGAGGTGGGGAGCTACGACTACGAGGAGCTGCACTCCAGAGTGTCCAGCCTGGAGAACAGGCTGAGAGCCTGCATGCAGAAACTAGGTAGGACCAGAGAAGACATGCATGTTCTACATGCACACGTGGAACACGCAGGAAAAACACACACACGTGGAACACACACTTTTGGTACACATGGGAAATACACACATCGACCAGAAAGTGTAGTACAAACTTACTACAAGCATAAACCTCTTAATGGAATTTAATTATGATGATAAATTAGAACAATTTACAATGAACAGAGCGCATTGTGAAATGTAGACAGAATGACTCAGTCTCAGTTGTACATATCCTCAGAGTTGCCATGGTAGTACTGATAACCGGGGGGGGTCACCTGTCAGGGGGGTGCTCACCTGTCGGGAGGGGTCACCTGTCAGGGGGGTGCTCACCTGTCGGGAGGGGTCACCTGTCAGGGGGGTGCTCACCTGTCAGGGGGGTGCTCACCTGTCAGGGGGGTGCTCACCTGTCGGGAGGGGTCACCTGTCAGGGGGGTGCTCACCTGTCGGGAGGGGTCACCTGTCAGGGGGGTGCTCACCTGTCCAGGCAGCAGGTGAACCGTGCGTCCAAGCTCGCGTGCAACTCCAGTCCCTTGTCAAACACAAACTGTAGTCCAACCAATAGTCTCACATCAATCGTTGTCTTGGTTACGCAATCGTAAAACCGATCATTTAATCAGTTAAGCCTTTACATTTAAGATATTATACAGGACGAAATAACGAGAAATAAAAGTTTTTCCTTCGCTCCTTTAAACGCTCAACACCTTTGACCGATTTCTATTTCTAATACACATGCGCTGTTAATAATTAGACACAATACCAACCCAACGTAATTGCCGATTAAATATGTATTCATCACAACAGAATAAACAATCGCGAAATATTTATTATTGATTCTTTACCAATCAGCAACATAAATAAATTGCCAGACAGACAGTGTAAGATTTAAACAGAGAAACACTGCTAGATATTGCTGGGTGCAATCAAAGGCAACCGTGTCAAGTATTGTAGTAACTGATCATTAATTGACTTGGATTACGTTCTAATAATATAATCTCATTATGCATATACTCCATGTGTCCATTCAGACTTGACCTCTCAGAAATGAGCGTTGAGATTAAAGCTTCAACCACAACTGGGGTTTGAAAGCAGGATTAAAAATAGACCACAGGATTATGGAATCCTGCAGATTGCCAGAAATGCCCCCCTGCTGTAATCCCTCCCTTTTCTGACAGGGTTTCCAACAGTTATCCACAGGGAAGCAGATTCGACATGACATAGTTGGTTTAATAAGACCCCCCATTTTTACATCGACTCACACACACACACTCGCTCACACACATTCACTCACAGTCACCCCCCCCCACTCACACAGATTACACATTCACTCTCACACACTCGTACCCACCCACGCACACACATACTCGCTCACACACATTCACTGACACAGTCACCCCCCCACTCACACACGGATCCTACATTCACTCTCTCTCTCTCTCACACACACACACACACACATGACAGCCAGTCACTGTGGGGTTCTTCCCCACCTGTCTGTGATGCGTTTCCTGTCATACGGCAGAAGGAACGTGGTGTTCTTGTGGCGTCCAGAGCTCCCAGGGGGCCGAGCAGGTGACAGGGGCGTGGCTGCGTGTCTTAAAGACGTCACGCCTTAGTCTGTCTGTCCTTCAGTAGCCTGGTCGAACAGTGCTGTCTGAGAGGTGGGACAGGATGGCTGCACTCCAAAGGATGAGGGGGAGGAGGAGGGGTGAGAGGATGGAGGGATGGAGGATGAAAGGATGGAAGGATGGAAGGGTGAGAGGGGTGAGGGGTGGAGGCGTGAGGGCTGGAGGGGTAAGAGAATGGAGGGATTGAGGGATGAGAGGATGGAGGGATTAAAGGATGAGAGGGTGAAAGGATGGAGGGATGAAGGTGTTAAGGGATGGAAGCCTGGAAGGATGGAGGGATGGAAGGATGGAGACGAGACTAGAAGAGCATTCATATAAAAGTTGAAGAGGCTTTGTACATTATTCATGCCTGTGATCATTAATTCAGGAGGTTAAAAGGAGAACATTGTAACAAGGAGTCCTTCAACTGGGACACCTCTGATTCCAACACACACACACACGCAAGCAAACACACGCACGCACACACACACATGCACGTAAACACACGCGCACACACAGAGGTCCTGGGTGGTGACTTAGATTTGGTCTCTGGTTGTTGCAGCATGTGGAAAACTGACAGGGATCAGCGAGCCAATCACAATCAAGACGTCAGGGTCACGGTTCGGTTCCTGGATGACGGACCCTCTTGCCCCAGAAGACGACACCAGGGTATGAAGGGCATGCTCACACACACACACACAGACACACCCAGACACACCTGCTAAACATGGTGACCATAATGGACATATTTATGTTTCTTCCTCTCTCTATCTTTCCATCTCTCTCTCTCTCTCTCTTCCCTCCTCTTCGTCGACCGCATACAAACAAACCTACAGGTGTGGTACATGGACGGTTACCACAACAACCGCTTTGTACGTGAGTACAGCTCCATGTACGACTTCATCAACTCAGACAACTTCACGTCTCACCGGCTTCCTCACCCGTGGTCCGGCACCGGACAGGTGGTCTACAACGGTTCCATCTACTTCAACAAGTTCCAGAGTCACACCATCATCAAGTTCGACTTCAAGACGTCGGTCATCAGCCGCTCACGCCAGCTGGACTACGCTGGCTACAACAACATGTACCACTACTCCTGGGGAGGTCACTCAGACATCGACCTCATGGTGGACGAAGGCGGGCTCTGGGCCGTCTACGCCACCAATCAAAACGCAGGGAACATCGTGATCAGCAAGCTGAACCCCAACACGCTCCAGATCATCCAATCGTGGACCACCAACCACCCGAAGAGAAGCGCCGGCGAAGCTTTCATGATCTGCGGGACGCTGTACGTTACCAACGGTTACTCCGGAGGCACCAAGGTGTACTACGCGTACTCCACCAACTCCTCTACCTATGAATACATGGACATCCCCTTCCAGAACAGGTACTCACACATATCAATGCTGGACTACAACCCTCGAGACCGCACACTCTACGCCTGGAACAACGGACACCAGGTGCTCTACAACGTCACGCTCTTCCACCTCATACGCGGCGAGGCCCAGTAGACAGACGCCGTTGCCGCGGGGACGGGGGGGGGGCAGGGGGGGGGGACGTCCACAGATGGAAGCGTCTGATTTGGTCCAAGACGTCTCGATCAACGCGTCCCGTCTTTCTACGTTCTCCCGTCCGCCGTGACACGCCTCCACGCCGGGGGGAGGGCGGAGCCTCTACCTCCATCTGTGGGTTGATTCTCAACGCCGTCGTTGCTGCTTCCTCTTCCTGTCTTCTTCCTGGTTTGGTCATCGTGCTCTCGCGGGCCGGAAGGGGACAAGGAGATGAGGGGGGAAGGACGTGTCTGTTGACAATTGAGACTCACCTCTTCTGGCTCCGCCTCCAGGTGTCGTCTCATCTGGCCAAGGAAGCTCCCTGCTGAACACACACACTTTCACACACACACAACACGCAAATGTAGACATACACACAGACACACACACGCCTACGCACTCTCACACAAAGACACACATACAACTGATAGTGGAGCCACATACACAAACAGCCTATGTTACATGATAACAGTAATAAAGTATCTATCGATATGTCATGTATAGATGATATCTTAACCAGAGTGTTATCAGCAGGTGGGTAATAGTTTTAGATGAAGTCCTTCCATGATTGTGTTTCTATGGAAATATCTACTCCATTTGTTGTTTTTTTTCATGACAGAATTTGTGCAGCTTACTGTGTTTTAGTTTAGGATTGATCAATTTTAGGAAAGGACAACAGTTTAAGTCTCCTAATTGGGTGAGGTTTCTGGTCCTGCTCTGGACTGAGGCTAGGGGGAGGGAAAGGGGGAGGGAGGGGGGGGTAGCCCTACAAAGTTTAATCTCCTGTCCAAATGTATTTTATAACAACACACACCAACACACACACTGATAAACATGCACGCACAAAGACACACACACACCTACACCAACCATAGCCACACACACATAGCCACAGATGCATAGAAAATGCAGACCAATGCATGCAGTGCACACACACACACACACACAGTTGTTGTATCTGGGTACAGTTAATAAGGAGATCAAGGCGATGACTGTTGGCTGCGGCCTCGTTGCGTCTGTGATCGTACTCGTGTGAAGTTAATCTCTCTTTTTTTTCTACTTGATTTTTTATGCATGAGCCTTCTTTTTTTCACCGATCTTTGTTGTCTTTGCGGGGTGTGTTCTGGTTCGTAGAGGGGTAGTCTAAGGTAGAGAGCGTAGCCGGGGGTGGGGGGTGGGGGTCTACTGGTTTGTCATGGTCTAGTCTAGGTTGCTGTGTCTTCATAGTTAGTGTTCATCAGAGCCATGTCAAATAGTAGTTGAAATCCTTTCACATCCTGGATCGTTTGCTCTAGTCTGGATCAATTCATCTAGTCTGGATCATTTACTCTAGTCTGGATTGTTTAATCTAGTCTGGATCATTTGCTCCAGCCTGGAACTAAATGTCCTGGCTTCTCCATTTAGTTGGCTTCATTTCCCCAGACATGCTCAATCAAGCAGAACACAGGAATGGATTTCATGTTTTGTCCCAGTCCTGGTGTTTGACAGCTCCTCTGCTGGCCTGCTGATAGCTTTCAGCCTGTCTGTGTCTCTCTAGAGGGCACTCTACTTTCCTCAAAACACCTGTCTCTCTCTCTCTTTCTACACCTGTCTCTCTCTCGCCCATTTAGGTCAGTCTGACTGAAAAGCTCCGTGAATCAAAAGAGAATGTACCTGATCTATGGGCTGTTTTATACTCCCTGTTTGGACGCTACAGTCTGTCTGTCTGCCTGTCTGTCTGCCTTTCAGGGAGAGGCTAAAGACAAAAATTTTCTTCTGTCTTGCTTGCAAACTGTGTTGTATCTGCAATAACGTTCATAATAATAAACACAATCTTTCTTTTACGAGTGTGTCCGCCTGTGTTCTGATGGTAGGTTAACTAGGTAATGTGTTGGCGTGGCGACGTGTGGGAGGGCTGTGTCTGTGACTGGGACCGTTTCTGAGTTCCACACCTCTGTTAATGGGTCTCATGGAGTGAGCATCTGCTGCTGATGCTATTTACACCTCTCCCCCAACTCCCCCTCCTCCCTGTTTTTCAACCATCATCGCCAATTCCTCACCTCCCCCTCCTCCTTGTTCCTCAGCCATCATTGCCAAGTCCTCCCCTCCCCTCCTCTTCATCTCCTCCCCCTGCTGTTCCTTACCTCCTTATCCAGCCCATGCCTCCCCTCCTCTCTTCTCTTCCTCCTCCTCGACTGTGCGTCCCTTTATCCATTCCTTTCTTCAACACTCCTATCGCCATGGCTGCTATGGAGTCATCCATGCTTGTGGAGTGGCTTAGACACACACATACATTCACACACACACACACACACACACACAGTCATACAGAAGGCGCTGTGTGCTGTCTGAATAGGCAGCCCATCTGTGCACAGTCACACTGACTTCCTGTGTTAAAGGAAGCCGGTGACATGTGAGTAGAAGAAGTCCTGTTTGATGCTCTGCTGCCTGGGAGGGCAGCATGGTCTGTTTGATCTACACAGCAGGACAGACCTGATGGGAGAGGCTGTCTTCACCTGAGAGGAGACACCACCTCAACCTGGCTCTAGATGTCTGTACTAAAACAGAGATCAGTTTAGACTTACTTGAGAGATATTACCACTTCAGGAGAGTGTTTTCCTAGAAAGATACCCGCATTAGGAGAAACCAGCTCAGTCGGACTAGAGAGAGAAGCAGAAGAGGAAATTGGAAGTCTGTCACCATGCCAACGGGATGCTGAGAGGGTCGTGTACAGCTCTCTGCTCGCCATATGCCCATCCTCGGTCCCTGGCGCCCTGCAGAGTCCAGCCTGTAGACCTGGCGGGGGGGCAGGAAGTGACCTCATCACATTCATCAACCATCTGAACAGAAATCCTGTCAACAAGAAAGATAATATACAGCAACACAGCCCAAAGGAGAGATTATGAATACTGTAATGAGAAGGTAAATATTCATATAAACCAAATATTTCCAGAAATTTGGGTTGTTTGAGGTTGTTGAGTGTTTGTGTGAGAGACTGTGTGTGTGTGTGCCTGTTTGTGTGTCTGTGTGACTGATACAGACCCATTTCATCCACAATGTCAGGAAATTGAATAAAACTGCTCATCTTTAACAACCAAACTGGAAGGAAAAAAACAGTCTCCAGCATATCTTCCTATCCGGCACTCCTCCTCTCCCTGGGAGATTCACGTTTGGCTTAGCAATGCCTGAAGGGCGGAACCAGGGTCATGAATATTTAACAGGTTTTCAGGAGCCGTTGGGAAGCTTCCAGAACACTGAGTGAAGACAGACATTCCGAGGGTTCTCAAGTTCTCTTCAGAACACTGGAGATAAGTGCTAGGAAGGTTTCAGTGGGAAGCCTGTCAGCTGAGATGTGGTCGAAATACAGAATGCTCCTTGACTCCAATGGAAGGCTGTTAGAATTCTGCGCTTCTGATCATTGATATTCTACTGTACTACTATATCTATATCTATACATACACAAACTATTTGTATGTCGCTTTGGATTTAAACATCTGCTAAATTCATACATTATAAATTGTCAATGCAAAAAAACAGATGCATTGACTGTTCTAGCATGGACCAGATTCATCTCATTTTCACTTAAAGGTGAACTTAGAGAGTGTTTAAGAGACAGTCCGCACACATCGGTCCTCCCAAACCTTTGAATCTGTCCTCTGTGGTTGTTGATGAACATTGGCTGAAAACCAAAATGTTCACAGGTTTGTCTTCAGATTGGCATGTGTGTTGTTCCCAGAGCTGAGGGGGGAAGGGAAGAGGGTGTGTGTGTGTGTGTGTGTGTGGGAGGGGGGGGGCTCTGAGACATTTCAGATCATTACAGTGAGGGTGACAAGCTGACTGGCCATCTGCCTCAGTACTGAACTGTCTCTCTCTCACACACACACAAACAAACACACACACACATATCCAGTGTCTCATGTCTCTCTAACAACCAGATCATACGAAGCCTTGCATCAGGGACTCCAGCCTTGGGTTAAACAGTTTCCTAGCAACCGCAACTGCTGCAAGACAATATTTGGAGAAGTGTGTGTTGTCAAGCTGACCTAGTTACCCTACATAGGAAACATGTGGAGGTTCGCTGGAACCTTGGGGAAGGATAGAACCCAACGTGGGTTCTACCTAATCTGATGCTGCCAAAGCATCAGAATGATGTTCCTGTGCTGTGCGAGGTGTGAGACTGTGAGTGGGTGAGAACGAGATGAGGGAGAGAAATAGAAAGTGTGAGAAAGGAAGAGAGGGAGGGAAACAGACAGAGATGCTCTTGACTATTGGCACTGCCGTGTTTCTCTCTCTCTCTCTCGACTTCTCTGGTTGTACTGAGGCTACACTGCTCAGAAATCTATTGTTGTAGCGCCCCCTGGTGACCAACACCAGTCAGGACCTTAAGAATCAACCAAACCCAAATATCAGCAGTCACAAGTTAGGCTTCAAAAGGTTTCTAATTTTTCACAAGCTTTCAGATTTTACATTTGTAACTGAATGCCAAAGTAGCGAATCATGGACGATTGAAATGAAGCATATAAACACACAGAATAATGTCTGGAACAACAGCGCCCAATTACAGAAGATGTCTTAATCTAAATTCAACAGTCAATCACATGGAAATACAACAAACAGTTGCTAGTCAGAGAGCAGGTGAGCTCCAGGCTCCTCACACAGCTGGTCAGAGAGCAGGTGAGCTCCAGGCTCCTCACACAGCTGGTCAGAGAGCAGGTGAGCTCCAGGCTCCTCACACAGCTGGTCAGAGAGCAGGTGAGCTCCAGGCTCCTCACACAGCTGGTCAGAGAGCAGGTGAGCTCCAGGCTCCTCACACAGCTGGTCAGAGAGCAGGTGAGCTCCAGGCTCCTCACACAGCTGGTCAGAGAGCAGGTGAGCTCCAGGCTCCTCACACAGCTGGTCCGCTGGTCTGGTTCTTGAAGCAGTGCTGGAAGTTCAGTCTGTCTTGGTAAATGGCGACGTGGTCGTGGCCAATCACTCGACTCTTATCCGGCGAGGTGTTGAAGCCGTTATCTCGGAACATCCCACTCTTCTGCATGTGACTCGAGAACTTCCGGAAAGACCCGTGAAACCTCGTCTGGACGACAGAAGGATCCATTTGAAATGTTTTAATGATTTTTTTTCATATGAATGATTTACTACAAAATGCACAGATCACCAAGCAGCTATAGCATTATGACCATGGTCTTCTGCTCTGACCAGGTATGGACCCTGAGATGGGGCCTCCATGCATCAGACTTGTCTGTAAATGTGTCAGCTAAGTTAACAACATGGACTCATTGTGATCTTCAAACCTTTCCAGAACCATTTTCTGGGTTTCTGGGAGGGCGTATTGTCCTGGGGTAATAATGTTATGGCTGATTGGTTTATTTCTTTATTAATATCTTCATATAATCTTGTTTTTAGTAGTTATGTTTACCGGCATTTCGTGGACGGTTGGTCTCTTGCTTCCATAGACTTGGTTGGATGTTTGATATAAGGGATGGTTGGTCTTCTTACTGAAACAGTAACTCTGACTCGTTACTTCACCACGTTGGGGGAAATGTGAACAATTTCTCAAACACACAGTGGAGTGGCCTACATACACACATTCACACACACACACAAAACACACATATACAATCCATGCACACAGGCCTACTGTAATGGGATGGTTTTGCAGGAAAGTTGATAACTTTCTCGGGTATAGTTTATTGTATAACAGCTCCTATAGAGACCTCACTGACTCACCTGTAGCCATGAAAACAGTCAGGATTGTTGAACCGCGTGGGAAGATTTTGACTCACTTTGTAAAAATCACAGGTTTTCTGCGGTTCCTCCGGCAGAATCGGAGGACTTTCCACGTCGTTCTCCGTGTCCATGATTTAACAAATGTATATTATATTTGATAAAAGCACAAAGACATCATACCCGGAACTGCCACTGGCGTTCAATGGAATGTGGTTACTAGGAACACTACGGTTACCAACGACGTTACGTCATCCAGATAACACATTTTACAAAGCTACATTTACAGCTAACTACACATGCAAACGTGGAATAAATAAGTACAAGACACATACAATTGATTTAAATATTTAATTGAGCGATTTTTATACCTTTAATAATTGAATACCAGGCACCACTTAAACCTATTATTTTGTACCAATGCAACCAAAGCTGGTATTATTCAACATGATAAAAATGCATAACATTTCTACTAACTCAGGAACAATACCTGAACACAACTGAAATTATACTACTTGGAATTGCATTCAGAATCTCGTGTCATTCAACGGGCCTCTGGGTGAACGATTCCCAGATGATTCCCAGGTGACTCCCAGATGACTCCTCAGTGAAGACGGCTCCAGCCACAGAGCATTATTACTCACGGTACGAGTTTGACGCTGTCCCAGCGCGTACCAAAAGTAATAATGAACCGTGAAACAGGCAAATCTTTCCTCCTGTCGTGTCTCTCTCGCCTCCCGCACACAGGAGGATGAGCAGAGACGGAACAGGAACGATGCTGACACAAGAAATCAGAACTTTCCCATGCAAGACTTATAACATCCAGCAGGCCTACCTCCCAGCAGACTGCATGAATAAAAGAAAACAGCTAAAAATACACATAAATAATACGTTTAAACATTCTCATCCGGTTAAAAATTAAGGGGCAACTTTGCACTGAGAGGAGAAAATACATCACTTCAGATGACTGAAGTTCAGATCATTAAAATGAAAAAATCTACTCTGGTATTTTACTGTGGCGGAAGGCAAGAAGCCTAGGCTGCAAGTGAGGGTGAGGTCGATTCAGGCTTGCAGGCTTGCCTCGCTTCTGTGCTGATTAAACTGCAGGGAACCTCAGTTCTCCTCCACTTCTCCTCAATCTCACGGTTACCAGAGCGACTACAGGTCGTTTAGAATTCTACACAGCAGACGGACTAATTAGGAGTGGTTTGAGTCACTAGAGCTGTGCACCATGCTGGCTGACCTGCAGGGGGCGCTGTCTGCATGAGGGCAGCTGTATGAGATGTTCTGGGGTGGTGCTACCACCGCATCAAACTGCCAGCAGAGCTGCTGGATCAAGTGATTGCATTAGAGGTCGTTTCTCATACTATGCTTGGTGAGATAGAGAGATATGGAATCTTGGAAAAGGATCTTTCAGTTAAAGACACACACTTTACACACATGACACATTTCCAGATCGATACTTAGACATTCTTCTAAATGTCCATGGTTTGAGTGTAACTTCTCATGAAATTTCTTCCTACAAAAACTGGTTACCAAAAAATGTTACAACAACTTCAAATCAAAGTTAACCACAATGTAGAAAGGTACATGACACTACATGCTGTGAAATCCCAAGTACCAAAATGATCATCAGGAACTCTTAATGGAAGAATCAAAGCCCATTGGTGATGGGTTCCATAGCTCACATACTTACAGCATACAGCTCTGTTTCTGGGTTCCAAACTCATTCTAGATCTCACTCTTTGCAGAAAGTTCTTCTTCCAGGATTCTAGAACGGTTCAGTGGAGTCTCCCAGGACTCTAGAAGCGTGTGTGTTCCTCAGAGAAGTTTCTCAGTTCTGAGGTCTCCCTGCGCTGCCTGCTTACAGGCTGAGGAGGAGGAATGCTGCATTCTGTCCCGCCCTGGAAGTATCCTTTTATCCTGCAGCTTCCTGTGGAGGCCGGGGAACAGGAAGTGGACGCTCGTTCCCTGACAGGTCTTCCTGTGTGTGTTAGCAACTGATAAAAGGGTCGTGAGGAGAAACCAGGATGCCTGTTGGGTGACATCTTCAGAGATGAGCTCTTGCTTGAGTTCTGACAGTTGGTAACCTTGTACCAGGTGGATAACCACCTCGAACCAGTCAGTTTAAAACAGTCAGTTTGAACCTCGTACCAGTCAGTTTGAAACAGTCAGTTAAAACTCAAAATGGTAAAAGTGCCAAACCTGTAACCAATTTGTAACGTTTATGAAAAACAGTCAAACAGTAACTTCGTACCCATGGTTACCTCATGAGCCCTTAGTAAGACCTTGATCAGGCGGTAACCACGTACCAAGCGATGAATCAGATGTGGGGGAAAGTGTTTCAAGCAGCACAACAGACAGGAAGACAGTGAGCAGGGACAGAGGAATGTAGGCTCCAAAAATGGAGGACAAAGTATTTGTTTCCAACCTCCCTTCCTTCCATTTCCTGTGAAGAAATCACTGCTTTTACAGCGGCGGCTGAATCGCTGAACTAGTGACAGCTATGAAGATAATGCTTTCACCCATCCAGCTGTCGAGATAGGAGATTACCTTAAGGAGGGGAGGAGGAGAGGGTGTGAGATTCAAAGTTTTCGCTCTATTTTGGGGGATGGAGGGTTTCCTGATGATGGAAGACGGGGGTGGAGGGGCGGGGGTTGGGGGCGAGTGGGGGGTGGGTCACTCTCCAGCCTACCTGGGGAAGGGGAAACCTCACCTGACACAGCTATCATCACAGTCTGGGTCACTTGACCCCCACTGAGAAAAACACAAAACTTAGTTGATGATGTTGAAGCACTTATGAGTGTGGTTATGATTAAACCCAATGACATCGCTGAGGAATGTGGTTATTCTTCGGAGGGCCCCGCCCTCCTCCCATCTCAAAGCAGACCCCCCTCAGACCCCCCTGCCCCCCCATCTCCCCCAGCCTGAGCCGGGTTAAATCTGGAGGCCCCTTGAAAAACAGCATCGCAGCGTTTCCTGTGTGACAGGATGTAGGAAGTGTCTGCAGGATGGTGATAGGAGGGTCCGAACAATCGGACAGGAAACGGACATGCGTCAGCTCTCTGCGATGGCCAATCACAGATGGCCAAGGTAGGAGAAATCACAGAGCTTAACACACACGCACACACACTCTCACGCACACACGCACTCGCACACACATTCACACTCAAACACTCACACACAGGACAAATGGTGGAAGCACATTCCTAATGCTGACCTATAATAAGTGGTATATTAAAAGCTCTGTCTGGTTTGGCCTCTAACACAAATCTATTGTTTTTCTCTTCTTCTTTGTGTTTGAGTGTACGTGTCCATCAAACTGTGCCACCGCTCAAATATGTGGGACTTGTGACTGTGTAGATAACTGACTGTAAGCAAAATAACTTCCTCAAGAGATGAACAGAAATTGAAGTTAAGGCCGTTCATCTTTTTGCCTTCCTCTCCTCTCCCCTCCCTCCACCTCTAACCCCACCAGTGTTGCCTCCACCATCAGGGCTGGTTTAAGATATACACACACTGATTTTCATCACTTCAATTTTTTCGTTTATTTTTTAAAACTCCAACATGTTTTTTGTTTTCAGATCAATGGCCCTCCCATACCCCCCCCCTCCCACACCCTCACACCACCACAGAAGAAGAACTGTCTCAACCTCACCAACATACACCATCCTCATCCCCCCCCCAAATAAATAAAAACAAGCATTATTTTACTATTTAAGAAATAATAAAAATATATACAAAAGAAAAATAAACTAAGGGATTCCTAGCTTGAGCATAATGTATCACATATCACACACCATAGTCATATTAGAGTTACATGGTTAGCACCCACAGTCAAGAGACAGACCTATAATTTACCTCAGATATTTACATCGTACAGGAAGCAGTCCAGGAAATAGTACGCAGTGAATTCAAAGCACAAAATACTCACAGAATACACTGAGACTTTGAGTTCAGTAGTAATATGCGTTTTTCTTTATCAATGGACATGACAGGGTAATCTTGTCTGGTTCACTACAAACGACCGCTCTTAAGTGGCTTCAAGAGTAGATTCACATTTCAACACCAATCTAACGTTGTTTACATCTGGAGAACACGTCAGTTTATTCTTCGTCAGGCAGAAAGGAGAGAGGAGGAGGAGGGGGAGGAGGAGGAGGGGGAGGAGGAGGAGGGGGAGAGAGGAGGAGAAGGAGAGAGGAGGAGGAGGGGGAGGAGGAGGAGGGGGAGGAGGAGGAGAGAGGAGGAGGGCACATGCACCAACCAACCGAACAGAAGAAGAGAAGTGTTAAAATCATAGAAAGCACAGTCAGGCGTCAGTACGGTAGAAAAACCAAAGAAGAAGACCACAGGTGATGAGTATTACTGTAAAGAAAGAGAGGTCAGGAGTGGACTTCCACACACAGACAGACAGGTGGCAGAGACACAGACAGATAGGTGATGGTGACAGAGACACAGACAGATAGGTGATGGTGACAGAGACACAGACAGATAGGTGATGGTGACAGAGACACAGACAGATAGGTGATGGTGGCAGAGACACAGACAGATAGGTGATGGTGACAGAGACACAGACAGATAGGTGATGGTGACAGAGACACAGACAGACAGGTGATGGTGACAGAGACACAGACAGACAGGTGATGGTGACAGAGACACAGACAGACAGGTGATGGTGACAGAGACACAGACAGACAGGTGATGGTGACAGAGACACAGACAGACAGGTGATGGTGACAGAGACACAGACAGACAGGTGATGGTGACAGAGACACAGACAGACAGGTGATGGTGACAGAGACACAGACAGACAGGTGATGGTGACAGAGACACAGACAGACAGGTGATGGTGACAGAGACACAGACAGACAGGTGATGTTGACAGAGACACAGACAGACAGGTGATGGTGACAGAGACACAGACAGACAGGTGATGGTGACAGAGACACAGACAGACAGGTGATGTTGACAGAGACACAGACAGACAGGTGATGGTGACAGAGACACAGACAGACAGGTGATGTTGACAGAGACACAGACAGACAGGTGATGGTGACAGAGACACAGACAGACGGACAGACAGACAGCTTCAGGCGGAGGTTAGAGACAGGGCCAGCATGCATGCCCCAAAATATCACTGCCAACCCAACAGCAGAAACCACCACACCAATCAGAGAGAGGGAGAGAGAGACATAGAGAGAGAAAGAGAGAGGGAGAGAAAGAGAGAGAGAAAGAGAGATAGAGAAAGGGGAATAAAGTGAGAGCGAGCTGTGAAACAATCACCAGGGTTACTGCCTTGATGGGTAGAGCCAGAGAGAGGAGCTGTCTGTCACTTATGGGCAGGTTGCTAGGCAAAAAGACCAGAGCAAACGAGTGAGGATAAAAAGATCTGTGATCGACTGTTAGTGCTGGGTCAACTGACAACAGAGTCAAACTGGCGCTTGAACACGGACAAACATGTGCAATGACGGTTTCAAACCAAAACGGATATGTAAGCGACAATACATAGACATTATGCATGTCACTGGGGTCGTCTTTATAAATATCGCCATGGTGGATCTAAACTGAAGTGTGTGTGTGTGTGTTTAAAACTACCCTCCACTGAGGGAGTCTTACACAGGACAACAACAGAGTAGCAGCCAGTAAGACACACACACACACACACACACACACACAACACACCACGGCAACACACACAACACAACACCTCATCTCCAGTTAGAAAGAAGCACATCACACTGGAGGAGGACGGCTAGAGATGGAGGTGATCATTCTGTGTGTGTGTGTGTGTGTGTGTGGTGAATTGTTCTGCCTTGCCCCCATCCTCTCTCTCTGGTCTGCCTGACTAGAGTTTACCCAGAAGGCTGTTCACCTGTCTCCACCAAGCCAGCTGCTAGGGATCTGCAACAAATCAAAACAAAAACAAACAAAAAAAAACGAACAAAACAAATAAACAAGACAAGACATCAGACCAGAGATGTTAGAGATGAGGTGTTAAGACAAGGGGCGGAGTCTCCATGACATTCCATGACACTAACATTCTGGAGGGTCAACATTCAGGAGACCTGCATCCAAAAAACGAGGTTTGAAAAAAAACAACCTTACTAGCCCTTCCTGCTTGGATCGGATTTGAGGGCCAGAATCAGGGGGAGGGAAGGGGGAGGGAAGGGGGAGGGGTGGTGTATTTTTGGTATTGCGTTCTAATGCACCAGACAAGAACAATCGAGCACAGAGGTAAAATAAAATAATCCTGTCTGACACAGAGCAGGGGTCAAAGGTTACAGGCTGCTGCTATTGTCACCCAACAGCCAATCAGAAAGTAGAAGTGTTTCACAGGGTACAGACTATGAGCTAGCCAGCTAACCTTTCAAAATAATCACTTGAATCCAAGGGAAATCATTACAGATGTACTTGATATGATGACAAAATAAATGGATATGGATAAATATAAGGGCAGATGAATTGAAGGGAAGATGGGGCAGTAACTGGGGGCAGGAGGGAAGGGGGGAGTTGTTACGGTGAAACCAAAAAAAAGCTCCCCCTTCCCCCTCCCATCGCCTCCCCTCTGTAAACGTAGAGTGACATTCAGCAGACAGACGTGTGCCTCCAGGAGACCCCCTGCTTGGGGACAGCAGACAGACACTCACACACTGATCTGGTGCCCCGACTACACGCTACATCACAGGCATGCAGGCTGCCTTGCAGTGAGGGGGGTCCTCCTCTAGAGGGCAGTGTTGAGCTGAGCATGCAGGGGTCTATCTGCTCAGGTGGGCTCTGGGCTGGGGAGGAGCGTAGATATACAGCCTACTAGACTAGACATGCATCACAGCATCAGGGGAGGGTGCTATAAGCCATGCAGATAGTAAGATACTTCAGACAGGAAGCAGTGATAGGGTATACAGCTCTTACAGCAACACCAGATCGTGTACACACACACACACACACACACACAAACACACACACACACAGTCTGACACACAGAGAGACAGGGTCTTTATCATGATCACTGTTCTTTGAGGTAAGGCTATATATAGTATTGATATGAACAGGTCTTTGCGAGACATAAAACACACAATGAACACGCACACTCACACACATCATGATACACGTACAATATTTACACCCTGATAACACACCCACACACACACAAAGTCTTAGACATGTAGTACATACACTTGGATAATAGAAATACACAAACACACACACACACACACATACACTCCAAGGTGAGTATTAAGGGGTGAGGGGTGGAGTAACGTAAACAGCACAGGTACAAAGGCAGACTGAGGCGACCGATTTCAGGTGACACCCCTCTGATAGGTGAGACCCCTCTGATAGGGGAGACCCCTCTGATAGGTGAGACCCCTCTGATAGGTGAGACCTTCAAGACAGGTGACGTTATTCTCATGGATTCAGTCCCGCCACACCATACTGTATCTGTAGTTCATATGTCTGGGATCTGTAGTTCATATGTCTGGTATTTGTAGTCCATATGTCTGTTAAATGTAGTCCATCGGTCAGGTCTGTGAGGTTCATATGTTTAATGTAGTCCACATGACATGACACCCTCTATGTAGGCTGTGTGTCAGGTCTTATGAATGGTCATATGTAGGTCATAGCACCTTTGGCGTTGGTGTCAAAGAACACCTTGATGTAAGATGTGGGGACGTATCCCTCCTCCTCCTCGTTTCGACGCACACGGGTCCAGCCGTCCCCCTTGTCCTCCTCGATCACGTACAGCAGCTCCCCCTCCACCATGGAGATGGTGCCCTCGTTCTGACCTGAACACACACACACGGACGCAGACACACACACACACACACACACATGGAAATGCATTAACGATTGAGCTAACATCAGTAGTTTTATCCATCCTCAACACCTGCTACACAGATACATGTTGACTCACATGGCTAGAGATGTGTAAAGGTGTGACCTAAGATCTGGGTAGAGTGGAGAGTGTGTGTGTGTGTGTGTGTGGGGGGGGGGCTACCTTCGAAGGGGTAGAGAGACTTGCAGGTGCCGATGGTGGGCAGGGGGTCTTCATCGTCAAAGTCGTCGTCGAACTCGGTGCTGCGGGACTTGAAGTGGCGCTCCGTGCTGTTATCCTCAGTGTAGCTGCCATCAGGGCTGCGAGACAGGCGGGAAGGTCAGAGGTCAGACACCACAACTTCCTGTCACCTTGAGAGTCACCTTGTGATGTGAAGCCACCTCTGGGTCTTAGCTCCAGCTAGGTACAGGTGTGCTGTGACTAGGTTAACAGGTGTGCTGTGACTAGGTTAGCAGGTGTGCTGTGACTAGGTTAACAGGTGTGCTGTGTCTAGGTTAGCAGGTGTGCTGTGACTAGGTTAACAGGTGTGCTGTGACTAGGTTAGCAGGTGTGCTGTGACTAGGTTAACAGGTGTGCTGTGACTAGGTTAGCAGGTGTGCTGTGACTAGGTTAGCAGGTGTGCTGTGACTAGGTTAGCAGGTGTGCTGTGACTAGGTTAACAGGTGTGCTGTGACTAGGTTAGCAGGTGTGCTGTGACTAGGTTAACAGGTGTGCTGTGACTAGGTTAACAGGTGTGCTGTGACTAGGTTAGCAGGTGTGCTGTGACTAGGTTAACAGGTGTGCTGTGACTAGGTTAGCAGGTGTGCTGTGACTAGGTTAGCAGGTGTGCTGTGACTAGGTTAGCAGGTGTGCTGTGACTAGGTTAACAGGTGTGCTGTGTCTAGGTTAGCAGGTGT
>CM059344.1:1264622-1349622 GCA_030340685.1 Protosalanx chinensis
GAGAGAGAGGTAGAGAGAGGTAGAGAGAGAGACAGAGAGAGGTAGAGAGAGAGGTAGAGAGAGGTAGAGAGAGAGACAGAGAGAGGTAGAGAGAGAGGTAGAGAGAGAGACAGAGAGAGGTAGAGAGAGAGAACATTTATTAGAACGGTGCACGCATCATTAGCACATCCACAACATCACCGTGCCCACACACCTATTGCCTTTGACTGGACCAATCACAGCCCTGGTCTGGATATGTGACTGCTCACCTTCCAGAAGAGCTGCAAGCACCTGACCTCTCTACGCTATCACACTGCCCTGTCCACTTCCTGTTTCTCCGTGAACCACTTCCTGTCCACTTCCTGTCTCTCCGTGACCCACTTCCTGTCCACTTCCTGTCTCTCCGTGACCCACTTCCTGTCCACTTCCTGTCTCTCCGTGACCCACTTCCGCCCAACTTACCCCTCTCTTGAGGCTGCGCAGACACTGTCTCCTGTGTTTGGATCCAGAGGTCATGAACTCGTTGAGGCGGTGGGAGAGAGGGAGGGGCTCCCTGGCGTGTTGAGGGGAGGGGGGCCCGTTGGCCACGCCCCCTGGGGAGGGGGAGGTGGGAGGGGGGGGAGGGGGCTGCCGGGGGGAGGCTAGCAGAGACATGAGCTACGGGTGAGGGGCGCCGTGAGGAACAAAAACACACGTGACGTGAATCGAGACGTAGACAGACAGGCAGACAGACAGACAGACAGACAGACAGGCAGACAGACAGACAGATGGGGTAAACAGAGGGAAGGGGGCACAACAGAGAGATAGTCAGCAGCAGGACAGACAGACAGCCAGCAGATAGCGATCACAGTACAGTAATACTGTAGGCAGGGGCTGTGGCTGTGGAGCGGAGGGAGAGGGAGGGAGGGAGGGAGGGGGGGCATCCTGGGAAGTGTTCCAGCAGGGGACCCTCCTCTTCCTCACCTTGTTTCTCCTGATGAAGGGCCAGAGCTTCCCCCGGCTGTTCCGGCGGCTCTGCTTGCCCCCCTCCCCCCGGCTGTTGAGGTAGCTGGACTCTGACACCGTCCTCCTCATGGACACGCTGTAGTCCTCCACCTCCACATCACCTGGAGGGTCGAAGCCAGACTTGTAGGACTCCACCACCTGGCGTGTGTCCTGAGGAGGGGGGGCAGGTATGAAGAAGAGGAGATAAGGGAGGGAGGGAGGGAGGGAGGAGGGGGAGAGGGCAGGGCAGCAGAGAGTTGAGATAGTTTCCTGCTGCTGTTTCCTGTAGCTGAGTTCATGCTGGCTGTTATCGAGTCCTTTTAACTGCAGTGAAGACGTTTTCTCTTGTTAGGTTAAATTAGTTAGCATTCGGTAGTTCATGTATAATCTAACTGATATGAATATTCACTCAAAGCCTCCATTCAGCTGGAGGGCAACGAACTGAAACAAAACCCGCTGATGCTTCAGTAATTAGACCTCAATAACGAGCCAGGAGTCAGAATGGAGTCTGTCAGTGATGATGCATTATAGAACCCCTGCCTGCTCTGGCGCAGGGTGATGACATCGCAGAGCAACCAGACCTAATCAAACGCTCGACGAAGACATCCATCCATCCTCCTTCTCTGAGGAATATCTAGACAGGACAGAAGTGTGTTTTCCTCAGCTCAGAGATATGAGGAAAGGATTTGGAGGCAATACCATTCAAGGTTGTCTGTCTGTACACAGAAGACACTTTAACCATAAACCTGGATGGTTGCTATGCATATTTAATGGTCTCTAAGGCAGGATCAATACGTGGATTCAATACAAAGACTTCTCTTCGGTGTCACAATCGTTAAGAGACGATCCACACAGGCAGGAACAGAGAGCTGCCAAAATCATTTCAGGTTTCCTGGTTCAGAACCCCAGACTAGAACACCACCATTATCTTCTCTGGGGTGGGGGTGGGGGGGTGGGGGGGCATAAAGAGCATTTTCCAATATTAGTTGGACCCCCTTGGTTCCTATGCCAATGGTCTGTGGGCCCAAACTCCCACAAACCCCTGCTTCTGGTAGTGGGAGCACCATAAAGGAATCTGCCTCGTCAGCTCTCTGGATCTCTTAATAATTGATCAGTGCCTCTAATGAGCGGATTAAAGCAATCTCATTTTCTCCTTTCTGTGGTTCACTGGGACGGAAATGAACTGTAAGGAAACTAACAGCACTTTAGAAATCTCTAACCGAACAAGCTAGCTCCTCTTTATTTATTTATAATTAAACTTAGTACGTTTTAAAACTTTAATGTTAAGCTGGAAAGAGGATTCAGGAGGTTGTGTGAAAAAGCGTACCCCCTGTTTTTTTCCCCTCCACCCACCGTTTTAGGCTCGATGGACTCGGCTGCCTTGGTCATGCCGTCCAAACACTTGCTGACGATGGGTAGAACCTTCCGGTCCACCTCAGCGAAGGTCCTCATGGACTCTCCCACTCTCTCTATCCTCCTCTCCTCCATCTCCTGGATCCGCTACACCCAGGAACAGAAAGGAGGTTACAACACACACAAACACACACACGTTGTACACACACACCCCCACACACACACCCCCACACACACACCCACACACACACCCACACACACTCATGTTGTACCTGGAAGATGTGCGGTATGAGGGTGTAGTAGTGCTCATTCTGTTCCTTGTTAAACTTCTGTAAGTATGACAGGTACTCATTCTTACTGTCCTCAGCCACCTGGTGCTTCAGCTGAGCTTGCTGCCTTGCCTGGACACACACACACACACACACACACACAGAGACAGACATCCACAGACACACACATGAACACAAACACACACAGACATACGCAAACATACCCATGCAAACACACACACAAACATACACAAACACACAGAGAGAGAAAGGAAACTGCAGTGTTTCATGGGTGTTCATCTTCATCATCATCATCATCATGGCTGTCTGAGCCCCCCCCCCCCCCATTATGGACACACAGCACAGATGAGGCTTCAGAACACAGACACAGCATGCATAGGGACCGCCCTCCACAGCAGAGCCGGCCACACTGTACATGGATGCTGACTACAACACAGGTGAGACATGGTGCAGCCTGTTAGCGCCCTCTAACACTGGATACAGGACTTCTAAAACACAAGATGACGTCAAAAGGTATCGTTTCTCAGCTGACAACCTGGGGGAACCTTCTGAGAACCCAGCCAGGTTCCTCTTGGAACTTCTTCCTAAAAGAGAACTTAGTTCTTGAGTGGGTTTATTCAGAGGGTTCTGCCATGTGGAGAGCTGAGGAACTGTTTGGTTTTCTATAACTGTATAAATGTATATTTATATATTTTCTGTATAAATTCTAATAAATCTTTCATAATTATAATAACCTATACTTTATTTCTACCTCGAAATCGGATTACTTTCCTTCCAATTTAAGAACATGGATCTGTATTGCAGCACAACATACACAATCTGAAACGTGTCTTTAATTTACAGAACGTGGCAGCGACTCCATTGCTCAACGTTAGAATTTGAAAGGGCGTGTTACAGGTGACACAGGTGAGGGGCGGGACAGGTGAGCAGAATGGGAGGAGACTGGACATGTGGGGGCGGTCCTGACAGACACACACCTTCGACTGAAACACCTACCTTGAGAGAGCAGCGCTTTAAGACATGATTGGGAAACAGAAACATGAAGTTAGTAGGCTCGTCGCTTGTGATTTGTTTACAGGAAGTGAGGGACAGGAAGTAAGTAACCGAGCTTAAGATATAGATTGAATCTTAGGGGTTTGGAAGTTATGGATTCTCAAGCTGAGTCTCCAGGGAGGATTCTTGTGGTTCTGATGGAGGGACAGAGAGTGCTGGAGGCAGGAAGTGGACAGCCTGGCTTGGACCAGACTATGCATGTTTCAATAGTACACACTCACACACACACAGACAAACACACATCTAGAGTGTATTCTGAGGTTTGTGCGTGTTGGTGCATGATGCGTGCGTAGTTTTATGTGTGTGTGCATGCTTGTATGTATGTGAACTTGCGTTTGCGGATGTGTGTGTGCATGTATCCATGCTTGTGTCTGGGAACTTATGCGTCTCCGTGCTTCTGTGTGTGTCCGTGCTTGTGTGTGCATGTGTGTGCTTTTGTGTGTGTTCTCGTGTGCGTGTGTGTCCGTGTGTGAGCCTGTATCCCTCTGTCTCCTACCTTCTCCACATCAGCCTTGGTGACGTTGATGTCTGCGTCTATCTTGTCAAAGTACTGCTGGGCTCTGTCTGCCTCCTTACAGTCCCTCTCGAATCGCCTCTTACTCTGAAAGAACAGTTCAGCTCCGTGACTCAGGAAAACTACTGAACGCCGTCTTTTCGGCCATTTTGCTGTGTTGTTTATTTATTTTTTTTTGCCTTCCGGCTTCTTTGAACGTAGCACAGCAGAGTGGACTCACCGATTCTAGCTGCTTCCAGGAGTTCTCAATGTGCTGCTGGGCCCTTCGGCCGTCGTGGAAGTGCTGCGTTCAAGACAGGACAGGTCAGTTACTGTTGTTGGTAAGGATGGTTGACGTTTAAGACTGTTGCAAAATGATGCACGCTTTAGAAACTAGATGCAGGTTGCACATGTGATGTGTATGTGATACACTGTACATTCTTTACTGGGTATATGCTTTGTGTACACACACGTAAACACACACACACACACACTAACAACTGACACAGGAATGCAGGGTAAAGGGTTGAAGACATAGTTAAACTGTCTTGTTCGATTCAACCTCCTTTTCCTGAAAGACCAAACTATAAATAGAGAGACAGAGAGACAAAGACAGAGAGAGGAAGGGAGAGAGACAGAAAGAGAGGCATGGAGAGAGAGAGAGAACTGTTGTACACTACCCTGCTTTTCTCATGTATAGTCCCGCCTCTTTTCCTTCATATTCTGCCCCTCATATTACTTCCAGCCACCAGCTCCAGACAGAGGATTGATCCACTTACCAGGACAATGACCTCAGTAGAGGCTGGGTGTGTGTGTGGGTGTGTGTGTGTGTGTGTGTAGGGGGGTGATTAAGTGCATTAATTCATGTGTGTGTGTTTGGACAAAATGCTTGAGAATTGAATGTGTGTGTGAACCTGCTTAAACGCTGGACATGCTGGACATGGGGAGGGGGGGGGGGGGGGGTTAGGGGGCCAACCTGCCCCCTCCCAGTGACCTGGATTAGTGACCCAGTTCCAGCTAGGAGGTGGAACTCCTGAGCTTCCCAGCGTTTAGAAGCAGCCACAGGTCGCTTCAGCCTGGTCAAGGCCTGTCCCAAACCAAGCCCCGAGACCCAGGCCAGGAGAGGGGGACAGAGGGGGGAGGGGGATGGGGGGAGGGGGATGGGGGGAGGGGGAGGTGTGTGTGTGTGTTAGTGTGTGTGTGTGTGTTTGTGTGAGTGGAGCTGCAGCAGAGATTTGAGTGGTTTGAAGCGTGTTTGGCTGAAATCATATTGATCATAATCTCTGCGTCATCTGAACGCTCAACAGATAATCCTGCTACAAGCATGATCAGGGGAGGAAGGCAGGGGACATGAGGACTGTCCTGCCATGGTGTTCACACTCACACACACACACAATCACACTCCCACACACACACTCAACACAGATACAATCTTTTATGTAGATCAGCTGCAGACAGAGCTGCCATCTTGTTAATGATCATGCATAAAGTAGAACCATGATGCTTTACTGGATAAGTGTTGTGGTACGGGCAGCCACACACACACACCCTACACACCCTACACACACACACATTACACACACCACACACACACACACACACACACATTACACACACCACACACACACACACACACACACACTCCTTTACCGATTTCCTCTCTGCCTTCAGCTCCTGGACGTAGCGTGTGAGCTCACTGAGGATGTGAGTGCTGAGGTTCTCAGCGATGACCTCGTGTTGACCTGCGTAGTCGTTCAGCTCGCCCAGCGTCATCAGGAAGGCCCGGCAGGAAGTGTACCTGCTGGCGCGCACAGGTCACATGACCAGGAAGAGTCGCTAAGAACAGGTCGTCAAGGACACGTCGCTAAGCAATGTCGGAACACGGTGAAGGGATGTCAGAGGGACTGGAGAGAGACTGGAGAGAGACTGGAGAGAGACTGGAGAGAGACTCTGATAGTAAAGTCAACAACAGAGGTTAATGGAACGAAGTATGGAAAGGAATGACCCTTTTGAGGTCTGTGTGTCTTGCTGTGTGTGTTTGTGTTTATGTGTGTGTGTGTATGTGCTCGCTCTGTTGATGTAGAATGTCCTGTACAGAGTGCCTGACTAGCAGATGGTCAGTCTGGTTCTAATACAGCTCTGTCTGCTCTGGCACTTAGTCAACAGATTTCAGGGCTTCATTTCCTGTAGTAACAGGAAGAAGTCATCCAGCTCTCAGACCAACCAGGGAGATGTTGACACACGTGACCACAACATCCCAACGAAAGGCTTAAGGCTTCATTGAACAAGACAACATTTTCAACACGCACTCACACGTGTATACACACACAGGCACACACACAAACACACACACAAAACAAATGCACACATACAATAGTTAGTGTTTGAGTCATAGCCAATCCAGAGTGTTGGATCACTGCTACTGTGCAGCTCTGCTATTTATACCCGCAGGCAGCCAGTAACCAGGCAATATGGAGGAGAGCTGGGTAGGCAGTGAAGGAGTTAGAACTGAGCAGAACAGCAGAACAATACTGTGGGTCTGGCTGCTGGAATGAGCGCCTTCAAACTGTACAGAGCAAGAATGACATCAAGGTTCTGGAACACGGCAGAATGGTGACACGCATTTGGAACGGTTTGGAACCATGATAGGGAATCTTAAATAGTTCTAATCTGGGATGACGAGGGAGATGATGATGGTGATGATGATGATGATGATGGTGATGATGATGATGGTGATGATGGTGATGATGATGATGGTGATGATGGTGATGATGATGGTGATGATGATGGAGCCAAAGATGAAGATAATTTTGCCTTCACTTACTTGTACTCTTCTTCCTCTCTGGAGTTTTTCTTGGGCTGGTACTTTTTCGACAGATTCCTGCAAGAAATAGAGAAGAATTTTAGTGATGTTTGAGAGACAGAGACAGAGAGACAAAGAGAGAGAGAGAGAGAGAGAGAGACAAAGAGAGAGAGAGAGAGAGGTAACATGAGCAAGAGCTTGTTGGATTGACTTGAACAGAGATAGAGAGGAGGGAAAAAAGAGGAAAAAAGTGAGTGTGTGTTTGGTTGTGGTCATTAATGGTGGAACAGCTCTTTAAAGGGCAGGATGTCAACAGCTGGATAATCTCTGCCTGTCCCTCCTACACACATCTGGAGCACAATACGCTCCACATCTGGGACAGGAGTGCCTCACCAGGACACAGAATCAACTCAATAGGGAATTTAAGGACATTTAGGAAAGACAAAACCCAGCTATTCTGATTATTTGGGTCTGGAATGGTCATAGTCCTGGATCCTGACATCAGAACACTTCAATCCTGTTTGTTAATCCTCCTCCTGTCCAGGCAAGCTACCGCTGGCATACACCCTCACTCTACCCACTGTCAGTCAGGACTCCCAGACTCCCAGAGCCTGTACCTCTCATTCACAACCTAGCATCCACACAGCTAATGTCTCAAGAAGCAGAGCTGCCCTCTAGAAAGCAGCCTCCCTCCCCAGCCAGCCTCTGCAGAGGCTGAGCAGCCTCTATCCAGCCTCCATCCAGCCTGTGTTCCAGTCTGATTAGGTGTCGCTAGCAGTCGTCTTGTTGTGGTGTTGCTAGGCAGACTGCGACACTCACCCTCAGCCTCCTCCTGGTCACATGACCGGCATAGCCCCACCCCTCCTCCACACGCTGCTAGTAACCATCCCACACACACACTCGCGCGGACACACACTACATTTCTGACACTAATGACAACCCACAATCATTTTATATCAGTCTCTGGTCTGGTCACTGCTGTAATCTGGTTTAATCTGAGTTTATGTATTAATATTGCACACAGTAGAGAGATGGGCTGTGATCATTGACCTTTGGACACACACACACTGCAGATCTAAGCACTGACTGGTGTGTTACACACTATCACCATCTTTCTCTGCACACACACACACATAAACACACATGCACGCACACACTTATCTCCAACACACACACACAATCTCAATCACACACACACAATATTAAAAAACACATCTACAAACCACACACACTCTTCTTCTCCTGTTTAGAGCAGGACCACTGGAGCAGCACTAATGCAGGTCAGGGGTAGGGATGACCTAGTAACTACGGCAACGAGCTGTCACCATCTTGGACTTCCGGTGGTAGAGCGAGTGGTAGGTCTGCTATAGTCTGCAGGACGGTCTCTCTGTCTGCTACATGCATGCACAGCAGTCTAAACCAGGGCTCTGTCACTGTGTTCCTGGAGAGATACCTGCCTGTAGGGTTCCACTCCAACACCTGTCTGGCACACCTGATACTAACAACCAGCTGGTCGACCAGGTAACTGGTGTTGAACCAGGTGAGTTATAACCCACAGGCAGGTATCTATCCAGGAGCAGGGTCACTGCCCCCCTGCCCTAACCCCTCCCCTGGGTCTCCAGACGCTGTGTCTGTCTGTCTGGATTACAGGAAACTAGATACTAGGAGGGGGGGGGGGACTGGGGGGAGGAGAAGAGAGGGGGAGAGGAGGGTGGAGAGGAGCTGAGAGGAGGGAGGGCTGGCTGTCGCCAACACGCTCCAGGTGAAGAGATGGAAAATCACATACCGGATCTGTTTGGCATAGCTGAGCTCGATCTCAGACCGTTCCTTCACAAACTTGGTGTAGCGTTCCACAAACTCAATGCCCCAGTGTGTGTGTTTCTCCAGGTTATCAAACTGGTCCTGGAAGGCGGGAGAGAGAAGGGAATACAGTGGGGAATTGAACCTTTACATGTTGGTAACCAGAATAAGAACAGAATCAAGGTGGTGTCATCTTGACTTGTGTATACCAATGAGTCAATCTTTTTGTTCAACCAGAAGTTTATTTACATGACAAGATGTCTAACTGACAAAATAAAGTCATTATTTTAACAGTGAACCTGTTTGTTTTGTATTATTTTAAATGATCAGAATGATCTTTGTTGACATAAAGCCTCAGAATAACTAGTAAATCACCAATCAGGTACAGCATACTTCTCAATGCACACACATCTATTGTTTTCTATCCGATTGTAAAACTGAAATGAAGCGTGTTTGTCTGGATGTGTTTCTGCACCACTGTGTGTGTCGGTGTACATGTCTATGATTGCATGGCACTCTTCACAACACAATTCAAGTATGAATCGTGAAAGACTGTTAATTGGTTTCCACGGATAGCGGGTGTCTCATTGTGTCCTGGTGTAGCCCCATGGTGAAGCCCCATGCTGTAGCCCCCTGGTGTAGCCCCCTGGTGCAGCCCCCTGGTGCAGCCCCCCGGTGTAGCCCCCCGGTGTAGCCCCCTGGTGTCGCCCCCTACAGGAGGGCAGATCTACAGACTGGAGCCTCCGATCAGCAGACCTGTTCACCCTGGCTGCACGCTCAGACACGAGCGCACCGGATCCGTTGTTTGACCACAAATCTCAATGCACTTATATACAACTATTTAAAACCATACTGGTCAAACATGATGATGCATCGTAGCAAACTCGACATATTATTAGGTTTTTGCAAATGAACTGCTCCAGTCTGGCGGAAGCCATGTCATTTAATATACTGGGGTTTATGTTTTTATACTGCAACGTTTGCAGTCACGACATTATAATCATTGTTTATCATTGCATTGATAACAGTCGTATTCTCATGCTGAAGTAGATCATAATTCGTGATCCATCGCAGCGGTAAGGAACACAGTACGGGTCTGACGGTCTCTAACGGGCCGCGCGCCACCTTTGATAATAAAGGCTGCGTGCGCGCGCGTGCAGCATGATGGCAGCGGTGTCGCTAAGCTGCTCTACCTTACTGCCATGACCTGCTTCCTCACGAGCAAAAATCAAAACACGACATCTAAAAGACTAAGATAACATATCTCCGGCGGGAGAAGGACCGTGCAGAAATCCCACCGTGGTTGTCTCGCGGTACCTACCCACAGTTCCGTGCCCCAGCTCCCGCTCATCATTCCAGCGCGATTCCTTCCAAATGATCCTCGGTTTGTCTGCACGCGCCCAGTCCGAGAGCAAACCCAGCTCCGAATATCTTAATATATCCCACACACCCCGTCCGTTAACTGTGCAGTTTTTTCACCGACGCATTCTGTCATAATAGACGTCGATGTCAGGGACGCTGTGGTACATGTGTGTGCACGCGCTCACCGCCTAGACCGACGACAGAACGCGGCCGCGCGCCTCACCGTGGAATCCCTGCCTCTCCGGTCTAGATGATCTCGTGCACCAGATTGGATCTGTATGGATATGATATGAGACATAGTTCGTTCCCCCCTGAAGGGAACACACACACACAGAGGACAGGTGTCACACAGAACCTCCCACCCCCTGACACAGACTGAGAACACAAACTAGAACCAGCAGAAGAACATGATCAGAAGCAGGAGATCAGACGAACCTCTGTGGCTTAGAGTCTAGACAGAGCAGAGGACAGCAGGAACACGTCTGTGATGACTGACCTCAGGAACACAGCTACCTTTGACATGTTATTCATTTAACAGACGCTTTTATCCTAAGAGACTTCCAGAAGAGAGCTTTACAGAAGAGCATAGGTCACTGATCATAACGAGATAGTCCCTAAACATTGCGGGTAGCCAGAACATGAAGCATACATTATGGGAAACCAAATAAGTGCCAAAGGGAAGAGCTCTTACAATGCAACACTAGTTCAAGGCACCGAGGCCCTCCGTCCTATTGGTTCATACTGGATATTGTGTGTTAAACAGATTCACAGTCTACTAACTGTACTGGGTCATGGCTCTAAGGAAGTCACACACTCCACCTATGACCTCTGGGTTGTCATGGTGACAAGAGATTCACTTCCTTAATCAGGCCCAAGCCCCTCCCCCCCGTCAGGAGCCAATAGGAGCCTGCAAGCAGCCAGCTCTAATACACAAGGATCGGAGAGGAGGCGTCGGGAGGCACATATGGATAAATACATGTATTCATTTGAGAGAGAGACAGCAAAAGAGAGAGAGGGACAGAGAGAGAGAGTAAGAGAGGGGGAGAGAGAGTAAGAGAGGGGGAGAGAGAATAAGAGATAGAGGGAGAGAGAGAGACAGAGATAGAGAGACAGAGAGCAGACCTGAGGTGCTGAGCAGGTTGGTAAAGACCTCCACATCCTTTTCGTCAGACACACCTGTCAGATTACAGAACAGTCAATGAGTCAATACTACTAGCTGCCAATGACAACACCTATTCCAGGTATAACAAGACCTATTCTTAGAAAAACACCCTGCTTTCATTAAGGTGTTGAAGGCATTTTTCAGCACCTGGAGGCTGAGATCCAGGGCAGACAGTCAGCATCACTGTGTGTTCACACACACACACCTCACACAGACACCTCACACACACACCTCACCTTGCAGAGTAACAAAGCCCAGGGCTGCACAGATACACTCTGTCAACTCACCATCACGTCCACCTGGTCTGATCTCACACACACACACACACACACACACGCACAAAAATGTTATGGACCTGGACAGCAAAGGGTGTGTTATTGCATGACATCATGTGTAGATACCATAAACACTACCTGTGTACAATATGTGAACACACAAAACCAAATACACCAATGAAACAAACCCATAACTGCTGATGTCTCTTATTCATGATGGACAGCTGGCTTACTTAGTAAAGTAAAAGTTTGTTGTAATTAATAAAGATTGTGATGAGCAGGTCTGGACTGAGGACTGAGCTAAGCAGCTGAGAAGCAGGAACGCTCCAGCCAGCAGCTGTGTGTGTCTGGGGAAGTTCTAGAATCTAGATGGTTCTAAGGATCTCTAGCACCAGCGTTCTGGAACATAGGCTGGATACATCCCTGGACTCTGCCAGCACTGCCACACACACCCACACACACGCACACACACATCCCTCTCATACACACACAGGGTTGTGTTTTGGTGCTGTTACATCACATTACCAGGTGTTGGTTGTGAGTGTTAGTCTACCTACCAGCAGTGATCCTGCTCTGCAGCACCTGGCAGGCCTCCAGCTGAACACCTGCACAGCACTGATGTCTGTGCATCGCCATGGTGACCGCCTGTAGCACATCTCTGACCCTGTCAAGCACTACGGCAATGCTGAGTCATTAACAAGAAAACAAAACCCTGCAGCTCTGCACAAAAGGTTTTGCTCGTGTTTGAGGTGTGTATTTGTATTTTTGTGTATTTGTGTGTATGTGTATGTGTGTGTGTGTGTGTAGCAGGCCTACTGTTGTATTGGTCAGACAGAAGAAAGGACAGAACAGAATGCTGGACTGGCTCTACATTGCCTCTGCATGAACTCTGAAACACACAGAACACACACAGGTCCTCTGCTACATTCCACATTCTGTCTCTTTTGTTTCAGGGTTGCTCACTTGATTCTTGATTGTGTGTTTGGTTATCGCATGAACAGTAACCCAATGAGTTGTCGATGCCTTGGTTTAATGGCGGCTCATGGACACCAGGTGGCACCATTCTCTCAATGTTGTGGATGGAGATCCCACAATGCTCCAGACAGCTCCTTATCGGGCTGTTATCCACTAACTCCCTGGAGAAGTGCATACTTCACTAGTAAACACAGGAGAGTACCACAGAAGAAGAACGCGCTACACTGAACACCACTTCCTGTTCCAGTGATCGAAAAACGCTCCACATGGTGATTGGAGGAGGTGGTTCGGTGACCAGGAACGCCTTGATCACCTGTTCCAACAGTGAAGGAGGAACACAGAGCACAGGAAGGAGTGTAGGGAGGGCAGGCTGATGGCGTCATGGTAACGGGAACATGTGTGTGTGTTTTACATGTATACGGATCTTCTTTTTGTTGTCTCTGTGAGTGGTGATGATGGTATCCAAGGTGATCCTGTAAGGACAGTTCATCACCATGGAGAGGAACACTGATGAGATCTGGGAGAAAAACACACACACACAGCATGAATACACACTCATGTCCCCTTCAACTAAATACACACACACACACATGAATACAGTACACACGCTGAGAGACACACACACTGACCGTCTGGTTCCAGGTGATAAACAGCTTCCTGTATCTGACACTGTTGGGGTGTTTGAAGTTCAGCATACACATCGTCTGACGCACACGTAAACACACAGACATGTACATGAACACACACACACACACTATCATGTGATAAATTAACTGTATCTACAGGGTTCCAGTGTTGCTCAAGCTACGGTGATGAATCATCCATACAGTGAGGTCATGACCCTGACCTCATCCAAGGCCTGATTGGCTCGTCCCTCATCCAGACACTCCAACTATCAGGAAGCAAACACACCTTTGTCATGGCAACCAGACCTATCGTTTTTATTCTTTTTTGCCCCCACCCCTCTATCCCTGTGTACACTTTTCTAATCTTTTACCTCACACCCTTACCCTTGTGTGCTTTTGCGAGACTGTGTGCTGTTTCTGCAAAGGAGTTAAATAAAGTAATCTGAATCTGAATCAGACACTGTTGGATATTTCCTTTTTTTCCTTTTTTTTTCTTAGATGAATACACACAACTCTAATATGTTTACTGTATAAAACATCCTGCCATAGTCAATTCCTTAGTTTGTGCAAACTCATAAGTTAGAGTCAAATAACTGCACTTTCTTGCTGCAGGCTCCACTGGACTGGTATCTTGACCCAGTGGTTTGCATGTGTGTGTGTTAATGTGCATGTTTGTGTGTTTATGTGTGTGTCAGGCAATGTTTAAGAAACATCCCAACATTTATACTGCACCTTCTTCAGACTGAGCTCCACAACTGTCCTCCTGTCAATCACCAACACTGCCATCCCAAAACCTCCAGGACTGAAGCCATCCTGAACCTGGAACACACCCACAATCACTCTGTGCTGTCTACCGTTTGTTTGAACTGAACACGTTGATGTTTAGGGTATAGGCACATTTTCTTTCTTTCTAACTAAACTAAATTGACATGTTTACTAAACTTGTAGGCAGATATGGACGTATAAAGGAGGTCTATGGTTTGTTTAAGTTGTATTACAATATTAATTGGCGTTTCAACTGAAATTGAACTGAAATTGAACTGAACACAGAACAATTCAACTGATTGAATTATAATATGAATCTGATGGACTTAGTCCTGATTTCCCAACGTACTCCCGACAATGTCTCCTCCTGGTCTGATAATGTAACCCATCATGATGTGTAAATAAAACGTTTTGATTGATTCAATCAGTTGTTCAGTCCATGACCCAAATGAGTAATTTGTAAAACAAACTGTTATTGATGTCTCAACCATCAGAACAGGACAGAGCCAGTTCTTCTTTTGGTTTCCAAGCAGGGGAAGTTCCCTGATTGCGGAACATTTATTTGTCCTTTGAGTTTGGCTGTTTGGAGATCTTAGTTTCCTACAGATCAGAGATGGATGAAAGGACGGGATTGTTAGAGAAACCACCAACGCGTACAAGGTAGGCCTTAAAACCCAGCCAGCTAAATACTCGTGTTTAAAAATACTTTGGTACAAGTTGAAGTACTGACTGCTCTCTTTCACCCAACTTAAAGTAAAGAAAAATATTCTTGCAACCTTTTTTAAAAACTTAACACATAAAGAAGAGGAGCCCTGCCTATGTTAATGTGGGTGCAATAATGGTTTCTTTTCTTTACGTATTTCTCCTGTCTGTCTTCACAGAAATGGCAGGCTGTACCTCGCAGTGTTTTCGGCTGTTTTGGGGAACTTTAACTTCGGGTTTTCCCTGGTGTACCCCTCCCCGGTTATCCCACAGCTTCAAGTCATCGACGACCCCCTGTTAAGACTGACCACGGAGCAGGTGGCGCAGTTTGGGGTGAGACACCTTAACCGGGTCATGTTGACATATAAGTTACATATAAGTGTCAGGTTTAAGTAATTTAAACTTGATTCACATGCATGGGAAAAACGAAAGTGTTTGACTCTTGTAAATGTGAGAAGGGAGATTTCCCAAGAGGTGGAGTCACTGAAGGTTTTTACACAGAGGCTGTGGTTAGTGTATTTCCTCAAAAGTTTGTAATAAAACCTCCCTCCCTCTTTTTCTTATCTTTCTCCATCCCCATCTCTCTTTTCTTCCTTCTCTCTCTCTCTCTCTCTCTCTCTCTCTCTCTCTCTCTCTCTCTCTCTCTCTCTCTCTCTCTCCCTCTCTCCCTCTCTCCCTCCCCCCCCTCTCTCTCTCTCTCTCTCTCTCAGTCTATCTTCACACTGGGAGCAGCAGCAGGGGGCTTAGGGGCCATGTTGCTGAACGACCTGATTGGTCGGAAGATAACCATCATGTCCTCAGCAGTGCCATCCTGTGTTGGGTAGGTGTAACTGCGCCTCTGGGTCTCCTAGTCACACGACAACAACAATCCTCTCCACCTCATTTGATGATAACATGGCCGACCTGTCCCCCCTCCCAGGTACCTGTTGATGGGCTCGGCTCAGGCTGTCTGGATGCTGAACCTGGGCAGGTTCCTGACCGGCATCGCTGGGGGGATGACAGCTGCCTCCATACCGGTACGTCAGCATGTGTGGATGTTCTGGAAACTCTTCTTCTGCAGTAGGCCGGACAACACTGTGTAAACACCAGGGCTGTCTCTCAATGCTGTTCAACAGTGCTGTCTCTCAGTGCTGTTCCACAGTGCTGTCTCTCAGTGCTGTTCCACAGTGCTGTCCCTCACTGCTGTCTCTCAGTGCTGTCTCTCAGTGCCGTCTCTCAGTGCTGTCTCTCAGTGCTGTCTCTCAGTGCTGTCTCTCAGTGCTGTCTCTCAGTGCTGTCTCTCAGTGCTGTCTCTCAGTGCTGTCTCTGTGTGTGGGTCTGCAGGTTTACATATCAGAGATCTCCCACCCGTCTGTGAGAGGAGCTCTGGGTTCCTGCCCTCAGATCACTGCTGTCTCTGGATCTCTGGCTCTCTACGCCCTGGGTAAGAACACTGTTCACACTGTTCACACTGTGTGTGTGTGTCTGGATGTGTCTATGTTCACACGCGTGATCAAACCCCCCGTGCGTGACTCAGTACATGCGTGTGTGTGTTCCTGTGTGACCTTGTTGTCCGCCTCCTTATCGCAGGCCTGGTGTTGCCGTGGCGATGGCTGGCAGTGGTGGGGGAGGTTCCCGCCCTCCTTATGCTCTTCCTGCTGTGCTTCATGCCCTCGTCGCCCCGCTACCTCGTCACCAACGGGCACCGTGAGCGGGCGAGGCGGGCGCTGGAGTGGCTGAGAGGGCCGGACTCAGACTACAGGAAGGAGCTACAGACTATAGAGACCGGCATTGCCACACAGGTAGTGTTTGTGTGTCTGTGTCTTTGTGTGTGTGTGTTTGTGTGTGTGTGTGTGTTTGTGTGTGATTTCTTTTAAACAAATGGCTTGTGTGTGTGTGTGTGTGTGTGTGTGTCTAGGAAGTCTGAAAAAAAAGAACTGTGTGTGTTTTGGCTTTCGTCCTCCAGGGTAAAGTCACATGGGCGGAGCTGACCACGCCTTTCTACTACAAGCCCATCCTCATCGCCGTGATGATGCGTTTCCTGCAGCAGCTGATGGGAATCACCCCCATCCTGGTGTATCTGGAGCCTATCTTCCGGAGGACCAACATCTCCCTTGTAAACACATCACTCTCCTGCACCAGACCACAACTTCACTGTTAATTGATCAGGAACAGGAACTGATTGCTGATTGGTTCCTGCAGGCACCCAGGTACGATGCTGTTATAGTGGGAGGAGTCCGTTTGATGTCTGTTGTCCTGGCAGCCAGTTTGATGGACAGGGCTGGACGCAAGATTCTGCTCTACACCTCTGGTAAGTGGTTTGCCGAGTGTCATCCAAAATCCAACTCAGACCAAGAAGCTGTTTTTAAATGGATTTAGTTGATTAAATAATCCTCTTCTTATTTCTCTTCCCTTGTAGGATTCCTGATGTTTATTTCCACTCTGTCCATAACCATGTACTCCCACACTACCTCTTGCCCCAATCCCAATATAACTGACTATATAGTCAACAACTACACATCCCAGAATGCACCAGACTTCAACCCCAACACTCTAATTCCCCTCATCAGTTTCATGCTGTTCATATTTGGTGAGTGTTCTCAGAGGCTAAATCTTTCACTAAAGAAGTCTTTAATGTTCTTTCAAGAACTAATCCATCATGTCTTATAATCAACCAATATTCTAAAGTAAAACTATTTAAACAGTATCTAACAGGTTCAAGACAACTTCCTGTGTTCATCTCTTGCTCCAGGTTATGCCATGGGCTGGGGACCAATCACGTGGTTGCTGATGTCAGAGATCCTCCCACTGGGGGCGAGGGGCGTGGCCTCAGGCTTGTGTGTTGGGGTCAGCTGGTTGACAGCCTTTGGCCTCACACATGGCTTCATCGACGTGATGGTGAGTTGTCACCTTCTCACTGCCTCTTCAAGGTTTTATTTCGATACCTGAGGGTAAATATGTTAGACAGGAGAAAAGGATGTTCAACCATAGAGACACAGAGGAGGAGATCATAGCTGATGTTTACTCATATTGATTGATTGATTTCCTTTACAGGATGTCTACGGTTTATACGTTCCCTTCCTCTTCTTCTGCGTGGTCTGCGTCATCAACATCCTGTTCACGGCTGTGGTCATTCCAGAGACCAGAAACCGCTCGCTGGAGGAGATTGAGAACTACTTCCGGACAGGACGGAGCTTCACTATTAACAATGGCTGATGTGACCTGACCACACCTGACCACACCTGCTGACCTGACCACACCTGCTGACCTGACCAAACCTGACCACACCTGCTGACCTGACCACACCTGCTGACCAGCTGTCATCCTAGCTGGAATCAGAAACATAATTGCCACGTATATTTCTGATTCTCTGACCTGTTGATGTGACCTGAAACCATCCTGAACAAACATGACAACAACAAACCCCTCTGTCCAAAAGGCATTATCAAGACATTATCAAACTGCATGAATTACTTCTAGACCATCAACACAGATGCACATAATCACACTCAGGTTTAAATGTTGGTGGGTTTTTTAATATATATATATATATATATATATATATATATATATATATTACTATTTCTGTGCAGATGTTGGTCACATTTACAGTGTTTAAGGTTGCATGTATACACTGTCCATCTGTCATCTTTACCCTCCAGCCAGAACAAAGTTCATGCAGTCTTCATACCTACAATATTAGAGAACAGAATAATTATACTGCAACAAGAGCAGCTGAAAACAAACAGATTTTTGTTCAGCTCACGTCAGTGATTCTAAGAAAATACTGTTCACCACAAGTTATTTCCTGTAATAAGTGTTTAAAAGGTTTACTCAAGTTTAATACATGTTTTAATGTTCTTATATTTAAGCCATTTAAAACTTTTGTCTTTTGTACCCGTCCTTTATTCACCCCACTTCTGAGAAGCATTCTTTCTGGGAAATGCTTTAGCCCTGGTCAGCTACAGGGGTAGAGATTTATTTGCAACATTGTTTTTGGCAGACATTCAAAATGTCACATTCAGCATGAGGAAATGTCTTGTTAACTTAGTTTCAGAATGCGCTGGATAAAAGTAACAATAACCTCAAAGACCTTTTACCACAAACAGCAGTAAGACAGCTTTTCCTGGAAAATGTCTTGTCAAGTCAGGAAACCAAGGTAACCTCAAGATGGATCTGAATCTTGAGGCATTTAAAACCCTTGTGTTCTCTCCAGGGGCCAGAATGACCCGGAACTATGTTTAACACAGACAACGAGACATTTAGATTGTATGTGTTTGACTGAACTCAAGACCAAACTAAATCTTTCTGATTCATGTGCAGCATGACTGCACTTTTCAGTGACCAACAGGGTCCAGGGTAAACATTGAATTACCCACTTTATTATGGGGTTGAAAGTGGGGTCGTTTTGACCCGTAGGGCAGTGATAGTAGCAGAATACGAAGAGAGCAGAAGGGTTCAACTGTCTTCTAATCACAAGACACACAAGCCCCACTAGATAAACAGCAGTTTTATCAAAACAACCACATTTAGCTTCTTACCCTTGGAGTTATTGAGCAGATTTATCATCAGTAGTGCTCCTACACCTGGTAGTGGATGGAGCCTTCTGTTGTCTAGAGCGACCAGCGCAGGCCCTACTCTGTGGACGGTGGAGCATTGATTCCATCATCCATCCATGCCAGACTTTCTCTGGTGGGCACAGAATCTAACACAGTAAAGGTTTAAAGGTTAGGCAACATCCATCACTTAAAATAACCCCCCCCCCCCCCCACACACACACACTCTCTCCCACCTGTAGGTGTGTTAGTACTCACCTGTGGGTTGAGCAGCTCCTGGACGGTCTCCAGGTAGGCGATGGTCATCTCCAGCACGGTCACCATGTCAGCTCGGCTTCCGGGGATTTTCGGCAGCAAGTTACGCAGTTTGCCGCAGCTCGACGTGATCCTCCTCCTGCCATTACAACCAATGCACAGCGAGTCAGGGTCAAAGGTCACACAAAGCCAACATTGGATTCCGGAACTTAAATGTTGAATTTATAGGCCAGATAAGGTTAATAAATAGTTCATAAATAGAATGTTTAAATTCCTGTTTATGACCATACGGCATGAGGCCCACAACCTTCTGTTTCTCTCCATTATAGCACAGCCTTTGCTGGTGTTTATGGCCATGCGAAATTCCCTCTTCATTCTCTTTTGCAATTCGTTTACACCTTCCTCTTCTTCACCGCTGCCCTCCACCTCACAGCCACCATCAAAATCACCTTCACTGAAACGCATAGCAAACAGTTCAGTTCAAACTATGACACTGGGCAGACGAGGGAGAGGGGGACTGGGTTACTAAGCAACACTCGGATCATTCACAACTGATGATTGAGTAAAGGTGAGCTAAAGGCAGCCTACCTCTGGTGCTCCTCCCATGGGGTCTGAGGGACAGGTGTGTGTCCCAGGCTGGGAGAGCAGAGCAGGCCTGCTGAGGCTGCCAGCTCACACTGTACCCTGGAGGTCTTCTCTGGATCACCAAGAGGCCCCTCCGGTCCCATTTCATCCCCACTACCTCTGCTGTCCTTAAGAAGACTCACTGGGGCATTAAGCTCCATCTGTAACCAGGGTTTATTATTTTGCGGTTATGTATTTTTACTGTGTTATTTAAACTTTGCTTCGAGTTACATCACTTTGTTTACTTTGACTGACTAATTTACACTTTGCCGAAAGGTTGTTTGCTGCTTCATGCATTTTATAAGAAGCGTTTAATTGTTAATTGTTTGCACCTGCGCTTTAGCTCGAGCCTCCTCGCGCTGCTCATTAATGAGCCAATCCCCTGCGGCCTGTCAAGCTCAATTAACCCATCACAATGAGTTACCTTTGTTGTCTACTGATCAGAACTAATTCATTTGGTGTCTTTTGCAGTAAAGTATACACTACAGATTAGATTTGTCCTGTCGTGCTGCCTTAGACAAACAACAAGCTGCCAGATTCGTTTTATCAGGCTTTTACAGCCGTACGAATATCTTCCATAATATCTTCCATAACACAGCTTCCATAACTGGTTACATATAACATCCGTAACAGTGGCCTACTATGTGTGATGTATGTATATTAGTGACTAAGTCTCTATAATAATCCCGTTAGCTCATAAACACAGTTTAGAAAGTCATGTGACAATATTCTATAGGGTCTATGGATTTGATACCAAAAGGAACCGTGGAATTCCTTAAGAAATACAGACTTTACAACCTGTAAAGTGATTCACTAGTGGGAAATAGGCCTAGTTTGCTTATAAACACTAAACATAATAAACCTTCAATGCAACTAGTTCTTCACAGACTAAAAGTCTACATCGACAAATAGTTTTCCAACTTTCCAACTTGCAGCAGTCCTCTTATTCAAGCCCTCCCCCCAGGGAGGTCCAGTTTGGTAACAGAGTTGTGTAATCCTATTATGAACCATTTAAAGTCTCTCTGCTCCTTCAGTAAAGTGCTGTTAACATCGGTGCAGAACTGCTTCAGACCAGAGGAGACAGCATGATGTACACACAGATTATCGCTGCTGAAACAGCTTTGGGACTTCTGCTGTGTACTGCTTATACGATGATCTCCAAGATAGTCTGTCAGCACGTAGGTTCATGCAGAAATTCACATTCTTTACATTGTTGGTTCATTTTTCTATTAACATGTATTTCATTTTTTTATGCCGTCGCTTGTATGTAATAGGCCTAGTAGTTAAGACATTTTATTTTTAAGACATTTTATTTTTATTTTAAAGGATGCATCTGAGACCCAGCTGGAGTTAACCCGGTCTTTAGTGTGTGTGTGGCTGGCCAGCAACATGAAGTTTATTCTCTTCAAATGCCACAACCGACGGTCTCTCTCCTCTCATTCAGCCTCACGATTAATCGTGAGTCTCATAACGTTTTATTGCCACATTAACCTGTTATAATGGGCTTGATGATGTCCTGTAAGACAGATGTTGATGGTTAATGTCTCATGACAGGCATTTCTTGCGCTCCTCCTGGAATATTGTTATGGAACCAGTTCCACCCGCCTGCATCCAAACCAGGTGAATTTAAAGAACCATCATTAAATGTGTCAATAAATATGCAAATAAAAACAAAACCCACCAATTTTAAGTCCAACTGTGCTGATTTAGATAAATATAATCATGTATTGGGACTTTTAAATGTTATTTAAGTGTCCTCTTTTTCCACTTGGGAATTTCACGTTATTTTAAGTAAAAACCAACAACAACTTCCTGTTTTTTCCCCCCAGATTCCAACACTTGACATGATGGTGTTGTCCTTCTTCCTGGTGAGCAGTTTGACCCTGTTCTGTCTGGACCAGGACCAGAACCAGGAAACAGCTCGGTCCTGCTGGAACACAACCAGCTTGTATCACAACATGACTCAGCTTCGCTCAGGCTTCAACCCTCAACACCAGAACACGCTGTTCTCCAGACGTGGAACACAGAACCAGTCACCTGACCGCCGTCTCCTTCAGAACCACATGCCTGGGTTAGGGAAGGCCATCCAGAACCACAGATTTATAAACTGCACGGCCCAGGATGGATCGAGCTGGAGTGTTGGTCCTCATCAGAACGAGTCCAGTTCCCAGAAGTTCTTCCGTCAGATGGATGTTGTTGGCCTTCTTGTCTTCGGGCTCCTATGGCTGGCCTGTCCTGATTGGCTGCTGTGTTTTCAGGTAAACAAACAGCAAATGGAGAACAGTCCTGACACACAGATACTCCCTCTGTAGATGAAAGTCCTCAAACATCTGCTCAACATATTTGACACAGTATGGATTGTTGTGTTTAACAGAGTTACACTGTGTCATCCCAGACGCCTGGTTCCCCAGACGTTCCCCACACTGCAGGTTCTCAGGATGTTCTCCACCTCCATCTGACTCGGGCCCTTGGGGCCATGATGGTGGGAGACAGCTGTGTGTCTTTGATCACGCAGAACCTGGAGCCGCAGGACATCAAACAGAACCTCAAACGCATCTTCAAACAGGAGAACGTTAAACAGAACCGCCAGGTTGACGATGACAAGTGTTATGTGTTCGTTCGCAGAACCGTGGTAAGTGTCGTTCAGGTGAGGGTCAGGTGACCGGGGTTCACCTGTAGATTTTTCTCTGACCTGACATTCGCTTCCTTCCTCAGGGCTGCTTGCTGCTATTGGTCTTCATGCTACACTCCCACGTGATGTCATCATCCTGGAGCCCCGCCTACTTCGACTGTGGTCTGCTTGGAGCCTGCCTCTGGACAGGAAACTCCATATTAGGCTACATCAGCTCCAAACACCAGGTCATTGACCCCATCAGCTAATCATGTCTATCAGTGATGACCTCTGACCTATGATGGTCAATTGTGTCTCTATGACAACAGTACCTTGTGGAAAAATCCACACGACTGAGAAGATTAAGGATGTGGAAAGCAGTGTGTATATACATTTGTAAATGTGTAAATATTGTCATGTTTTCTCAAAACACTTCTTTTTTTACGTGCTCTGGACATCCTGTGAATTTTGTGTTTGTACGTTTGTTGTTGTGCCATTATGATTATTATGACATAACAAATACACAGTATTACCGAACAGCATTTTCTCTTTGTATTTAAGAATTAAGTACACAACAAGCTGCTGCTATATTTGAGTTGAATTTAAGAAAAAAATATCTATTAGAAAGATTATAAGGTATTGAGTATGAATCAGTTTAATGTAAATGTTACGTCTGTAGACATGACTGTGCCATTGGAACAACTACCAGTTCTTCTTTTACCCACTAGGTGGAGCTTCAGACATAATAGTAACTCACTAGGTGTCTTGAATAAATGTTTGTATTATTCAGATGGCCCCATTATCTCATTGTAAGCCTGAAGCTCCAGATAACTATAAACACTGAGTAGTCAATCGAGTCATTGCTGACTACACTAAATATAAACATATAAATAAAATTTGAATCAGCCCTGTAACAATTCAATCTTTGGCTGCCTTCAGAAGGCATATTTCTTCTGCGTTTGGATCGTATGCGCAAAATATCAATCCAATCAAAGAATTTCAGCCATTTTTACACAATATCACAGAGAACTTCACCTGAACCAACTCAAACCCCTTAAAGACAAGGATTATAATCACACAAGCAGAACATGCTGTCAAGTCTTCTCCAAAAACCTTTCCCCCTACGGGGGCTTTTGAGAGACCCCCACTGACCCCCACCCCCCAGTTTAACCCTGAAGAGACCAGAGATGCAAGGTCAGTAACTTTTTCTCTGTCTCCACACTCCAGAAGGAGTTGACCGACTGACGGACATCCTGTCCAGCTTATCTCTCTAGCCCCTGTGTGTGTGTGTGTCCATCCATGACTTAAATCCTTACAGTAGAGAGATGTTAGTGGGTAGCGTCTGTGGTGGGTGTTAATGCTTTTTCTGATCTCACAGAGCTGCCTGGTTAATCCTCTCAGCTTCCAAACACCACTACTGCCATTGCTTATAGGAGGCACACACACACACACACTCAAACACACACCATCCCACACTGGAACCCCACACAGGCTGAGGAGGAGGAGAGGAAATGTGAGGAGTGGAGCAGCAGCTCGGAGGAATGCTGGGAGAAACTCTGAGATGGAAGGAAAAGAGAAAGAGGAGGAGAGGAAAAGAAAATGAGCGGGAGAGATCGACTGGAAGAAGGAGGAGAAAGACGTGTGGAGAGGCCAGGTGGAATGAGTAGAGGGACTTAGAGGGAAAATCTGATAATGGCGGGAGGTAGAGAGAGAGTCAAAGAGAGAGAAAGAGAGAGAGTAGAGTAGTGAGAGAGGAGTAGTATGAGGAGAGAGGAAGCATAGTGTCAGGAGAAGTAGACAAGTGTAATTAAAGTTGAAGGTTTATCCAGGATTTCCCTCTCAAGCTGTCAGCCCTCAGTGTTAATCACTCTTCTGCCATCACCATGGTCACACAGTTCAACAAAACAACAGATAGACTCCTCCCAGTCACAAGTGACTCCACATTTTATCTATAGATGCCTGGACGTCAGACTCCCAATTGATAAAAATCTTGTAAACATGTTACACAATTTTACTGATTGACAGTTACAAAACATCTAGAAATAAAGTATGAGATGACTGCTTGGCTGTTGTACAATCCAATGCGTCTAATCTAAAACAAACCTCCATTCACATTACTCATGTCACCCTCCCAATCCAGAGGCCAGTATGGATGGAATCTCACTGCCATGTTTGAAAGGGCTGTCCTATCCTGAAGGGATCTCTAGTGGAGAAGCACTTTGCTGCTGAGAGTTCCGACACCCAGCGTTCTATGGAATGCTTTCAGGAATGCTTCTAGAACACGCCGCTCTCCCTGTGTGTCTCAATGTGGCCTATGACGGTCCATATCAGATCAAGCTGTTTCTAATCACTTCCAGATTATGTGCTCAACACCATGTTGTGATTGAGGAGCAGATTGCATCTGTACAGAGGGTCAAATCCATCTGATGCAGGACCAGGACAGGGAGCCTTGCCCAGGACAGTGGGAGATTGGGCCCAGCAGGATGGATACTATCACAACATTCTGGGGCTTCAATTCAGGATGGGTATAGCTCAGTGGCAGATTATTTGATAAAAGATCAAATGGTTGAAGATTTAAATCCACCCCCTCCCCACACACACACAAACACATCACTTTGGATGAAAGGTTCTGCTAAATTACTATGTTATAAAGTCCAACCACCGCCTGGGCTAGTTAAATGCCTCAGTAATAGAGCAATATAGGTAAACTGATGGGACTTCTGAGTTGTTTTGGTCACAATCATAGAGACTGAAACGCTTCCTGTCAGCTGTGCTACACAGGACTGCATTTCAGGTCATTAAATTCTGACATGTTGACAAGTTTAGATGAAAACCATTCTGTGTTTCTGTAGCCAGTGACATCTCTCTGGCCACTTTTCTTCCTCTTCACTCTCTTCCACCTCTCCTCTCCTCCCCTCCCCTCTCCTCTCCTCTCCTCCCCTCTCCTCTCCTCCCCTCTCCTCCCCTCTCCTCTCTTCCCCTCTCCTCCCCTCTCCTCCCATCTCCTCTCTTCCCCTCCCCTCCCCTCTCCTCTCTTCCCCTCTCCTCCCCTCTCCTCTCCTCTCCTCCCCTCCCCTCTCCTCCCCTCCCCTCTCCTCTCCTCTCCTCCCCTCTCCTCTCCTCCCCTCTCCTCCCCTCTCCTCTCCTCTCCTCCCCTCTCCTCCCTTCTTCTCCCCTCCCCTCCTTCTTATCTCCTCCTCCCCTCCACCACTCCTATTTTAAAGGGGTTCTGTCTTCAGACCTTTCATCCCAGTCAGCAGACAGACACCAGGGTTTATAATCACCGTGTGACTGTCAACTCATATTAGCAAAGCACCTCCTGCCATCTCAGTAGAAGTCATACAACTGTGTGTAGGTGTGAGTGTGTGTGTGTGTGTGTGAAGTGTGTGTAGGTGTAAGTGTGTGTGTGTGTGTGTGTGTGTGAAGTGTGTGTGTGAAGTGTGTGTTGGTGTGAGTGTGTGTGTGTGAAGTGTGTGTAGGTGTGAGTGTGTGTGGGTGTGAAGTGTGTGTTTGTCTGGGGATGATAAAAAAAAGGTTGGATCAGGGATGAGTCAGTCTGCCTGTCTGTGTCTTTGCATACATACATGATCTTAGGCAGACAGACAGAAAGGCAGCGGGCAGACAGGTTGACAGACAAACATGCAGGTAGACAGACAGACAGACAGACAGGCAGGCAGGCAGGTAGGTAGGCAGGCAGGCAGAGCATGCTTGTATAGCAGACTACTTTGGTGCCAGACCCCCACAGCAAGTCATCTGTAATCCTGCCAGGTACAGTACAGTTATTCTCAGATGTACCTCCTCTGATTGGCTCCCCAAGTCTCTGTCCCTCTACCATACCAGGAACCAAACTGCATATGACTTCCTGTAGATCGCTCCCCAATCATCTCCTGCCCGCACCACCCACTGGTCTCCTCTCAATGTCCAGCCAATGAGTTGGTTACATCCAGCTGACCCAGAGAGTCCATCTGGGTCTCCATCTGCCTGTCCATGGACCCTGGCGGCTAGCTAGGCCTGTCTGACACCATACCTGATTATCTACCTGGCTACCTTCACCTTCATCCAGCAGTAATGAACACTCCACTCCTAACACTAGACCAGAAATACATTGGGATTGGTTAATTGCATGGTTGTCTTTCTCAAATATGGAACATAAAATATATATTTGGACTCAATATTGATAAAATACAAAATAACAAACTTTTTTATAACTATCGCATTGATATTTTATTTTTAACTGTGTGCAACACTATAGTCTGTCCATTCATCAACACACCAAAATACCTGCTGTCTGCAAAAAGGAGGGGGGGGGGGCATACACATAAACACACACAAACATACACCCACACTAAGTACCGGCACAGGCACGCGAGACTAATACAGTGTGGTCTCTGCCCGTGCCCGTTGCTTATCGTTAGAGGGGGCAGCTCGAGCTCAAATCTTCCAGCTCGCGCGCTGACGGTGCGTCTCTCTCTCACTAGCAGATGAACCGGGGGCGCGAGCGCAGCCACAGCTACCGCACTTCCAATCACGGATTAAATTTCCAACCTCGATTTGATGTCAAGGGTGTTGTTTCTTTTTCTTTTAATAACCTTTTTAATACAAAATCTTTGATCTTTCATGTCTTAGTTGGGTTGGTTAGGAGGATTTAGGTGTGAAGTTGTGATACCGGACTGACGGACAGTGCAGACAGGATATACATCTACAACTCCCAGTTGCGGATTGAAAAAGAGGTTTTATTCATTCGTTGGAATAGATCCTGCATGTATGTATACTTTCAACATATCTGTAGTAGTCTAGCCAAACCCCTGTGGACTGCCTGTAGTATTAGAGCAACCTGACAGGTGAGAAATATCTTAGTTACATCAGATCTTAGTTCCAGTGCGTGTGTTGGTAGAGACTAAATGAAAGCTGCACAGTTGATGTTATCTCGGTAAACTGCACCTCCAATCATCATGTCAAATCTGGGATTGAAGATTTTCAGAGGATGGTAAACGAAAGGTGGAAAATCATGAACAGCGCTTCAGAGCTGGAGGACGGACCCCGGCACAAATCTCATGTAGGTATCTCCTGCTGAGCTCTCTCCCTCTCTCCTCTCTCCTCCCCCTCCTCTCCTCTTTCCCTCTCTCCTCTCCTCTCTCCCCTCTCCTCTTTCCTTATCTCCTCTCCTCTTTCTCCTATCCTTTCTCCCTCTCCCTCCTCTCCTCTCTCTCCTCTCCTCTCTCCTCTCCCTCCTCTCCTCTCTCCTCTCCCTCCTCTCCTCTCCTCTTTCTCCTATCCTCTCTCCCTCTCCCTCCTCTCCTCTCTCTCCTATCTTGTCTCCTCTCCCTCCTCTCCTCTCTCTCCTGTCCTCTCTCCTCTCCCTCCTCTCCTCTCCTCTTTCCCTCTCTCCTTTCCTCTCCTCTCTCCCTCTCAAGTTGCCCTTTTTCGCCTGATGCCCGAATGTTATCTCTAGTGTCACTGTAACAATATTGGCCAAAGGACAGTGTCTGCTCTGTAGGAAGTCTTTAAATCAGTTAGTAAAACCAGCCTTTCAGCAACCAGTTGTACTTGTTAGTCGTAGTAATACTGACTGTACCAGTCAGTGAGTGATCTGTCCTTCAGTAACCATGTCAGTCTGCTCGTCTGTAAATCAGTCAGTAATTTACGGTCTACAGCACGTTCTGTTTATCAATACAAATGGTCCTGCTAGGAGGCATACAATACAATACACACACACACACACACACACACACACACACAAACACACACACTCATACACAAACACACTCATACACACACACTCATCTGCACGTTCCCAGTATGATGGATGGATTGTGTAATTCCTTCCCTTGTTCCTGCTGGTTTGGTTTACTGAGTGTGACAGCTAGCAGCAGCACCCAGCCCCACAGCAGCACCCAGCCCCACAGCAGCACCCAGCCCCACAGCAGCACCCAGCCCCACAGCAGCACCCAGCCCCACAGCAGCACCCAGCCCCACAGCAGCACCCAGCCCCACAGCAGCACCCAGCCCCACAGCAGCACCCAGCCCCACAGCAGCACCCAGCCCCACAGCAGCACCCAGCCCCACAGCAGCACCCAGCCCCACAGCAGCACCCAGCCCCACAGCAGCACCCAGCCCCACAGCAGCACCCAGCCCCACAGCAGCACCCAGCCCCACAGCAGCACCCAGCCCCACAGCAGCACCCAGCCCCACAGCAGCACCCAGCCCCACAGCAGCACCCAGCCCCACAGCAGCACCCAGCCCCACAGCAGCACACACCCAGGGAGGCACAACACTATTGAGTTATTCAGTTCAGTGTACCAAGACGACACACTCACACACTTACTCACTCACACACACACACCTACACTCACACATTCACACACAGGCACACGCACACCCCCACACTCACACACTCACAGTTAGGATCGATACTGAGATAAGAGGCAGCATACAGAGTTGAGGGTAGATTATTTAGCAGATACTAGAATAACATCAGATTAATGAGAGCAAGCGGCTGTACTGTTAATCTACTGCTTGGATGAAAGCACTTCTTGGTCTGGCCTATTTACCGCAGCTGAAGAGAGAAGCAGTATGACCCAACATTAACTGACGACCAACTGACTGTCGGTTGACTGGTTCCAGTCTCTGGGTTGTCGTGCTGATGACTGTATCTTCATTGCTGACTGGTTTTAAGTTTTGCAATTAGCTGACTGTTAAAATGCCCTAAAAGACAGCATAATGACGTCCATTTCAAGGTTCACTTACCACAACAGAACCTGCGATTGGAAGACTTGAATTCTACTTCAAATGACTGGTTTAATGTGCTCTTTAATAGGAGCCAGTGTGTGTGTGTGTGTATTTGTGTGTACAGCGTGCGTGTTCCTAAGCATTCTCTGTCTATCTGCTTTACCCTTTCTGTGGTGTTTCTGTGGTGTTTCTACAGTATTGATGTTTCTATTGTGTTTCTTTGGGGTGTTCCTGTTGCATTGCGGTGGTGTGTCAGTGGGTTACATAGACCTGTTGTGAATGTGACCGATACCTGATTTAACAGGGTTGACACTGACATGAGGACTAGCCTATTGGAATAGGATCACACACACACACCCACACACACACACACACACACACACAGCACAGCAGAGGGTGTTGTAATCTGCTTTCTAGGAGGATTACTGATCCTTGAGCACCAAGATTCCTTCTGGGCACTAATCACATATTTAGTCCTCATTTAAAAGCTGGTCTCACTACCCTACCACACACACACACACACACACACAAACACACACACACATTCACTCACAAACTAGTGTGTCTCTCGTTAGCTGTGTTGGTACCTGTCCATGCTGATCAGCAGTCAGTCAGTGAGGAGGAGATGTGTCTGAACCAGGCTGTTAGCCAGATGAGATGGAGTGTAATATGGAGGACCTGTGGAGAGCAGCTCAGGGCTCAGCCTCAGGGCTCAGCCTCAGACTCAGCCTCACACCAGAGGCCATCCGTCCTCTCCCACGCAGCAGTGCTGGAGTCCTAGTGTTTCACCCTGGGTTATGTTCCCCTGTCAGAGACACAGGAGATATGAAGATGGGTGAACAGTGAGGCAGGCTGAGGACAGGCAGATCGTCTGCCACCCTGCCCTCAACACTCCCCTGGTCTCCAGACACTGTGTCTGTCGGTCTGGATTACAGGAAACTAGATACTAGGAGAGGGGAACTGGCGGGAGAAGAAGAGAGGAGAGAGGAGGGGGGAGAGGAGGGTGGAGAGGGGGGGACTGGCAGGAGGAGAAGAGAGAAGAGGGAGGGGGGAGAGGAGGGTGGAGAGTAGAGGGGCGGGGGGAGAGTGGAGGAGGGAGGGGCTGGGGGGAGGAGAAGAGAGAAGAGGAAAGGGGTGGGCGGAATGGAGGGTGGAGAAGAGAGGGGATGAGAGGAAAAGGAGAGAGGAGAGGAGAAGGACAGAGGAGAGGAGGGAAGGGGAGGCTGTGGGGAAGAGAAGAGAGAAGAAGAGAGAGAAAAAAAGGAAGGAGAGAAGAGTGGCTCAGAGGAAATAGTAGGGGTCAAAAGAAGACAGAAAAATCATCTCTTGCATTTAATGCTGAAAGCTGGTGTGTGTCTGTGTGTTTCTGTGTGTGTGTGTGTTCATGTGTGTGTGTGTGTGTCTTGTCTGTGTGTTTGTGTGAATATGACTGTTCATATTCCGCCCGCCTGCAGAGAAGCCTTGCAGTGGAGACAGTCTGTAATGGGCTTGTTATTTACAGGGAAAGAGACCATTAGTGTATTTTTGATACACATCATCATAGCTAATACAGTTTTTACCTCCCCTCCCCTCACGCCCTTATCTTCACCCCCTCCCTCACCACCCCCTCCAGAGGTGCAGCTACCTCCTCTGCACGGTTCTCCTCTTTGTAGTCGTCCTGCTGGCTGTCACGGTAACCGGCGCCATCCTGCTCATACACCACTACCAGATCCCCAACCTCAGTCTCGGGGGCGCGCCCGTCATCTCCACCAATCAGGAAGAGGGCAGCGCCTTGGTGACGGTGGACAGGGGCGACGGCTCGCGCATCAACGTGTTCATCGACCCCAACTGCCCCGACTACAACGGCAACTTCCTGCGTCTGGAGGGCGTGCAGACGTCTCTGCTGCGCTCGCTGACCGACCACGACTCGGACCTGCGCTCGGGGAAAGGGCAGGACCGCACCCTGCTGGTCAAGCTGGCAGAGGAGGTGTCCAAGCTGGCAGCTCACACAGGAACACTGAGGCAGGACAACGACGAGCTGAGGAGAGGGCAGGGCAGCCTGGGCCAGGAGCTGGGGACCCTGCAGACTGAGCAGAGCAGACTCATACAGGTGGAGCACACACACACACTCACACACACGCTCACACACACACACACTCACACACACTCACATGTTGTAGACACAGTGTGAGATTGCATAGTTGGCATCCATCAAACTCTGAATGTCTCCCTCCTGAATCAATAATACAGATTCTCATGTCCTGCTGAATTGAAATAACTATACACCGTATGTGTGTGTTACACGTGTGTGTGTGGTTGTGTGTGTGTGGCTGTGTGGATTCTGTGTGTGTGTGTGTGGTTGTGTGTGTGTGGCTGTGTGGATTCTGTGTGCGTGTGTCCTTTGAGTGCCTTTGGCCCCCAGGAGGCTGAGTGTGCAGAGGAGCAGGGAAGCTAATGAGACCAGGAGACACCCTATAGCCCCACTCTCATTATCCCTGATCTGATACACACACACACACACACACACACTCAGGGTGAACTGATGTGTTCTGTCTGCCTGCTGTCAATGTCCAGCTGAGACACACAGATATACACACACAAACACGTTTTGACGTGTGTGTTAATGTGTGTGTGTGTGTTAATGTGTGTGTTTTGATGTGTGTGTGTTATTGTGTGTGTGTTAACCTGTGTGTGTGTGTGTTACCGTGTGTGTGTGCAGCTGCTCCAGGACAGCCAGGTGAACATGGTGAAGGTGGTGAACTCTGTGAGCGAGGCTCTCACCTCCATGCAGAAGGAGACAGGAAGTCTGAGGAGCCGTCTGAAGGCTGATCTGCAGAGAGCTCCTGTACGCAGCGCTAGACCCAAGGGCTGCTCCAACGGTACACACACACACACACACACACACACAGGCAGAGATACACACACACACAGGCAGAGCCACACACATATACAAGACAAGACATATATAATATAGAAGACATATACAAAAAACACACTGATAGACACACACACACACACAGGTAGACATACACACACAGGTAGACACACACACACACACACAGGTAGACATACACACACAGGTAGACATACACACACAGGTAGACACACACACACACACATAGGTAGACACACACACACACACACACAGGTAGACATACACACACAGGTAGACACACACACACACACAGGTAGACATACACACACAGGTAGACATACACACACAGGTAGACATACACACACAGGTTGACATGAATATACACGCACACATGTAGACATATACAAACACACTGATAGACACACACACAGGTAGACATACACACACACACACACAGATAGGCTCATAAATAATAGAAACACAGCTAGACCCACACAAACACACAGAGATGTGTTATAACAAGTGTGTTTGTACATGTGTGTGTGTGTGTTTGTGTGTGTGTGTTTATACGTGTGTGTGTCCTGCAGGCTCCAGACCTCGTGACTGCAGTGACCTGTTCTCCAGTGGGCTGAGAGAAGACGGCATCTACTCTGTGTTCCCCACACACTATCCTACTGGCTTCCAGGTCTACTGTGACATGACTACTGAGGGAGGGGGCTGGACGGTACGACACACACACACACACACACACACACTCAGGTTGACACATACACAGGTTGACACACACAAAAAGGTTGACACACACACACACAGACACAGGCACCTAAACATACAGACACACACACACGCTGCTTTCTTTCTCTCACACACACACACACGTTATGAGGCGAGTAGTGCTTCACTTCCCTGAAAGACCAGACTGTTTAATCCTCAAGATTCAAACCTCCCCCGTCTCCAAGACAACTGCCCAGGCAATCAGACTGGGGAGCATTGTATTTGCTCAAAGATGGAAAAGCGTGGATATAAACAGCTGGTATTCATTATTCAATACAACTCCAGAAAGGACTGTGAGAGCTGAAATATTTATCCACGCTCGACAGAGGAATTGTGGAGTTGTCAGCTGAATGTACAATTCAAGCCATTTTGTTGTATTTTTCCGAGGATAGATGTATTTTTCATGTGTGTACATATCTGCCTCTACCAGGAGCCTTGAACTCTCTGGTCCCTGAAGGCCCCAGAGCTCAGGGCTTCCTGAGGCTGCTTCCTGAGGCTGCTGCTGAGGGCAGGAGGGAAACCTGTCTACCATCACACACTCAAACACACACACACTCACACACACATACACACACACACACAGACCCTCCTAATCTAATGCCAGACTGACCTACAGTTTACACACACTCTCATATACTCACCTACACACATACTTACATTCACACACACAAACACACACACACACACACACACACACTCCTAATCTAATGCCAGACTGACCAGCAGCTTTACTCCTCAGAGTTAACCAGTGTTGGCTGCATGGTGTCCCCAGGTGTCTCTGTTTCTCCTGCTCACTACAGCTTCTCTCAATCAGCCAATCAAATCTGGGATCTGGCCTCGCAAGCTGCTTTGTGGTGACACCTGGTATCAGAGAGACAGGGATCTGACAGATTAGATTACAGGATTAAACGAGTTTATGGGAGATCACGCAATTCTGGGAGCTCCTTTACCGAAGGTCAGTGGAACAGGATAGGACTGGCTGGGGCGCCAGGTTTGACACGGGCGCCAGGTTTGGTAGGGGGGTTTAGGTAATCTCTGACACGATTTTAGTGAAGAGTGTGAAGCCTAACCTGGAGGGTCTGAGGGGCCATGGGTAGGTCAGGGATCCGTTTAGGGGACAGCCTTCTGTAACCCCAGACCATCCTCACCTGTGGTGAAGAGCAGAGCAGGATGACATAAATGAACCATTAGTGATCCATTAGTGAGAACCAGGAGCCTGTAAAGGTTCCTCCATCTCTGAGAGGCTGTGTCACTGACACATAAAGAACTGCTATTATTGTCTGTCTGGGACACTGATGGATGTCCTCTGGTGGTGGTGGTGGTTGGAGAGGAGGGGGAAGGGGAGGGGGAGGTTGTGTTTGTGTCTTGCTATATAGGTAAACAGTGTGTGTGTCTGTGTGTGTGTCTAGCTTGGCTCCCACAATACCATATATCTCTGGGAGTGTGTTTCCTGCTAAGGAAGGTTCAGAGTCAGCACTTTTCTGTTTCTGCATTATCACAGGTGTCCCATCGCTTCCAACATCAATCTCACCCCTTCACCCATCTCTCTCTCTCCCTTCCTCTCTCTCTACTTCTCTCTCCCTCCCTTTGTCCCTACCTCTCTCTCTCTCTATCAGGGACAGGCTGATTTCTCTCTCCCTCACTTTCTTCCAGTGTCTCTCCATCTTCTCTTTCTCACCCGCTCCATTAATATCTCCTTCCTTCCATCTCTCTCTCCTCTCTCTTTCTGTCTGTCTCTCTCCTCTCAGGCTGGGAGATATTTCCTTACTTGGTCTTAAGCCTCCTCTCCATGAATACTGTATACAGGTGCTTCTGTCCACCAACCTGCTATGTTTTATTGACAGAATCTCTTTTTCTCTCTGATCTGTTCACTTCAAGGTCAGACTGAAAGGCAGCTTCACCAAAACTCCCCAAAACACACACACACTTACACATACTCACACATCAACACACACATCAACACATTTACACATAAACACACATAAATACACACACATCAACACACTCACATGTAAACACACACACACACAACACATTCACACACACCCACACACCTTCTGATGGAGGGATGCTAAATGTTCTAGTGCAGGTGTGTTCTGATAGAGGTACCTGATGTTCTAGTGCAGGTGTGTTCTGATAGAGGTACCTGATGTTCTAGTGCAGGTGTGTTCTAATGGAGGTACCTGATGTTCTAATGCAGGTGTGTTCTAATAGAGGTACCTGATGTTCTAGTGCAGGTGTGTTCTAATAGAGGTACCTGATGTTCTAATGCAGGTGTGTTCTAATAGAGGTACCTGATGTTCTAATGCAGGTGTGTTCTAATAGAGGTACCTGATGTTCTAGTGCAGGTGTGTTCTAATGGAGGTACCTGATGTTCTAATGCAGGTGTGTTCTAATGGAGGTACCTGATGTTCTAATGCAGGTGTGTTCTAATGGAGGTACCTGATGTTCTAATGCAGGTGTGTTCTAATGGAGGTACCTGATGTTCTAATGCAGGTGTGTTCTAATGGAGGTACCTGATGTTCTAATGCAGGTGTGTTCTAATGGAGGTACCTGATGTTCTAATGCAGGTGTGTTCTAATGGAGTTACCTGATGTTCTAGTAGAGGTGTTTTCCGTCCGGAACATATCTTGAAGGATCATCTTTCAACCTAGCTTCTGTATGTTCTGGTGAAGGTGGACCCCCCAGTTTGAGGGCTCCTTCAGGGGGGTTAACATGTTTACGCTTGGTCAGTGGGTGTTTGAATACCAAGAACAAGCGCTGATCCCTCCACGTCTTCATCCCTGTCAGCAGGGTGCGCCTGGTGGGGATTTAGAAGCAATCCTGAGTACAAACAGAGAGCCGGGACCAGGAGGCTTGACAGACAGAGCGCTGATGGAGCTCAGTGTGTGGCAGATGGCTCTGAGGCAGTAATGGTCACCAGAGAGGACACTACACTGATACGGCCCTGATGCTGAGCCTCTCTCAGCAGCTGTGTGACATGCAGGGGTGGTGGTGTGTGTCCAGGGGGGCAGTGTGTTAAGGGGCCAGGGTGGTGGTGTGTGTCCAGGGGGGCAGTGTGTTAAGGGCCAGGGTAGTGGTGTGTGTTAAGGGCCAGGGTGGTGGTGTGTGTCCAGCATGCTGATCCAGGTCACAGTGATTTTTTGTCTTGTTTTGCTGACCCCTGTGTGTTACCGTCTCCTAGGTGATCCAGCGGCGGGAGGACGGGGCTGTGAACTTCTTCCGGGACTGGGCAGCGTACCGGGAGGGCTTCGGCAAGATCACCGGGGAGCACTGGCTAGGTAAGCCAAACACACACACTCACACACAGGTACACACACACACACACACTCACACACAGGTACACACACACACACACACACACACCCACAGATACATACACACTCACATACACACCCTCACAGATATAAACACTCAGATACACACACACACACACACTCACATACACACACAGATAGATGCACACTGACACACACACTGACACATACACAAACACACTATTTAGAAATGTGAACATCATCACCATAAACACCAAAGCATTGCCTCCACACATACATCAACACACTTATTCATTTCACATACAAAATTAATAAGAAATTCTCATCTTCTGGGTTTACATTAGAATAAGCTGAGAATCTGTGGATATCCGTGTTATTTCAATGTGTGTGGAGATATGAATATTAATATGAGTATTTTAAGTCATCAAAGAGCGAGGTTGCATTTGCAGCACGATATTTTCCTTTTGTAGTTAATCAGCATATTCATTTTCATTTTTGACCTACCAGAAGTCTACTGCTAAGTAAATTCTATTATCTCTTATTTTCTAATTATTCATTTGAATTCGGAAAGAAGTTGCTCTCTGCGCTCTTGAAAAGAACGTTCTATCTTCTCAGCATGCCAATGTGGCTCAGACATTAGAAGACAATTTACAGCCAAGCACATCGTGTGCTTTTGTGAGAATGTGCTTGAGTGCATGCTTGTATGTGTGTATGTGTGTGTGTGTGTGTGTGTGTGTGCGCGTGTGTGTGTGTGCATTTGTTAGTCTTTATCTATATTGGATCTGCTGGCTTCTCTCCACTTCCTCTCCTCTCCTCCCTCTCCTCTCCTTCCCTGTCTTCCCCCTCTTTACCTCCCTGTCTCTCTCCTCTCCATATCTCTGCACACCCCCCCCTCCCTCTCTACCTCTTTGGAACTCAAAACACCAATTAAAACAAAGATTCCATCAAAGTAAACTTTTCTCCATCAGAACCTCTTCACTTTTCAGTTCTTACCCAGCACATCTTTCTCTATGAAAAATACACAGACAAAGTTACACACTTTTATAAAGTAAAGGGTGGCTTTTACTGACTTTTTAAGTTATTTAGTTAAACCTATTTACAGCAAAACAATAAGATTCAACTGACTCAGAACACCTGGGTATTTCAGTTTAGCAGCTGATTCAGAGCAGTTTTGGAACCTGCTGTTTCAATTTACCGGTAGACTCTCAAGGGGACCAATTACAGTTCAACACTTCACAGGGAGATGCAGGTTTTATCATCACAACCTCTTGTCTGGCTCTGTCTCCATAGTTACAGCTTGATGCTTTCTAATGTTAATGTATTAGCTTTTAGTTGCGGTGGACAAAGTCCAAGCAATAGAGGTGAGAAGCATTAGAATAGGAAGAAGTAACTAATTATCTAACTCAATAACTGTCAACCTAAGTAACTTACAAATCAACTAGCTGACGGACCAACTAACTAGCTGACTGACTAAGTAATTGAGTTACTTACTGACTGACTGACTGAATCACAGACTGACTGCATCACTAGTTAACTGACAAGTTCCCGTCAGGATGAATGAAGTACCACACCCACCAACTGACTAACTGCCAGACTCACACGATGACCCACATGTGTGTGATTAGCCGGGTCTGACCACATGCATCTGTGTGCGTTTGCTCAGGCCTGAGGAGGATGCACGCCCTGACCAGCCAGTCGAACTACGAGCTGCGTATCGACCTGGAGGACTTTGAGAACGGCACAGCGTACGCTCAGTACGCCACCTTCGGAGTGGGCCTGTTCTCCGTGGATCCTGACGAGGATGGGTACCCCCTCACCATCTCTGACTACTCTGGAACCGCAGGTCTCACATGCACGCTGTGCTCTTACTGCACTAGAACCATGCTGCTAGTGGACTAACTGTACTAGAACCATGCTGCTAGTGGACTAACTGTACTAGAACCATGCTGCTAGTGGACTAACTGTACTAGAACCATGCTGCTAGTGGACTAACTGTACTAGAACCATGCTGCTAGTGGACTAACTGTACTAGAACCATGCTGCTAGTGGACTAACTGTACTAGAACCATGCTGCTAGTGTGCTCACTGTTCTAGAACCATGCTGCTAGTGTGCTCACTGTTCTAGAACCATGCTCCTAGTGTGCTCACTGTTCTAGAACCATGCTCCTAGTGTGCTCACTGTTCTAGAACTAGACTCTATCATCCCAGTACATTTAGGGATTTAGGGCACTCCCTGTGCTGTTTCACTAGCTTATTACAAGTCAAAGCTCAGCATGCAGGCTATTTATGCTCCCTCCCCCCACACACACACACACACACTCTGACACAAAGACTGAAACTCAAGCCTGCTCCGTCCTGCTGCTGGTCTGTCCAGAGCAGTGACCTTGAGGTTAGACGCTGGGAAGGTTGTGGGTAATGAGTCAGGAGGTGGTTAGCTGGTCTGTTATGTTAATATGGCCTTATCATTACAGAGACGTAAACAGACTGTCTGAAGTCCATCTACAAGCAGCAGGGTTCTCTCTCTCTCTTTCTCTCTGCTCTTTTTTATCTGTCGCTGTCTTTCCCCCCCTCTGTCTCTTTCTCTCTGTTCTCTTTCTGCTCGCTCTCTCTCTTTATCACGTACTCTTTCTCTATGTCTTTCTATTTATCTTGCTGTCTCTATATTTGAGTCTGTGCTCTAATTAACAAGGATATCTCTAAGCAGGCTAGCAGACATTGTATACAGGCCAGACCCACACACAAACACGGTTTTATCAGACTTCACTCCCCATTGTAGTCTGTTGTCTGTCTAGTCCAGGTGTTGGCAAGCCTGGTCCTAGGGAGCCACTGTCCTAAGGATTGGACATGTTAGATTTTAGATAAGAAGTTGTTTCCACAGTGCTTGATAATGACTCTTCATTAGAATCAGGTGTGCTGGAGCAGGGAAACATCTAGAATCTTCAGGACAGCGGCTCCCTAGGACCTGGGTTGCCGACCCTGATCTAGTCTATACAGAAGGCTGCAGAAATTGTGTAGGTTTTGATTGGTAACCACTGTACATTGTTCTCTCCCCTCCCCTCCACCCCCCCCCCCCTCCCCTTATCTCTTCTCTCCTCTCTACAGGAGACTCCCTGCTGAAACACAACGGCATGAAGTTCACCACCAAGGACCAGGACAACGACCACTCAGAGAACAACTGTGCGTCGTTCTACCACGGAGCCTGGTGGTACCGGAACTGCCACACCTCCAACCTGAACGGCCAGTACCTGCGGGGCCAGCACACCTCCTACGCCGACGGCATCGAGTGGTCCTCCTGGACCGGCTGGCAGTACTCCCTCAAGTTCACCGAAATGAAGATCCGTGCCACCAGCCGTGAGGAGAGCCAATGAGACGGCGGGGATGCAGTCATATGACCAGGCTGTAGACCAATGAGAAGGCAGAAGAAAGTCGTTACACATACACCCTCCAAATGACCAATGCCGGGGCAGAGGGATGCTTCACATGACCATCCTGTTGACCAATGAAAAGGCAGAAGGACTCCTCACATCACAGCCTCATACAGCAATGAGAAAGCAGTTGGACATTTCTCACCACCTCTTGACCAATAAGACGACAGAGTGACTCTTCACATCGCCATCTCCCGACCTATGAGAGACTAGGACACCCCACTGCTGAGATTCAGGACTCAAAATAAACGTGACCAATCGGCACTCCCGGCTGTTTATATCCGAGTCATGTGTGATGACAGATGCCTCAACATGACATCCCTTTACCCCAACACAAGCACAAGTCAGACAGTCAGTATGTTGTAAATAACCTTTCTCTTAAACTCAAGTTAGTTTTAGCTCATGTAAACCTGTTCTTTGTCCTCATGTATATGTGGAAGTTACCTAATGATGTATTGGTAAGGACTGAACAAGATTTTGTGGTTCTGGTGAATTACTTTTTCTAAATAGAAAATCCTGAACATTTTACTTTGTCAAAACTGAAGGGTAGAGTAGATTTCCTGTAGTGCTCTGTCCTGCTGTGCTCCCTGACCCCTAAAGTCCCTTCTCTCTCTCTCTCTTCCTCTTTCTCTCTCTTTCTCTCTCTCTCTCTCTTTCTCTCTCTCTCTCCTCTTTCCACTCTCCCCCTGTTTTCACCTCTGTTTTATTTCTTATTTCTTCTTTCTTTTTTCTCTCTCCCACACTCTCTTTCTCTCCCTCTCTTCCCCCCCCCCTTTCTCTCCCCTCCCAGTCGTCAGTCAGTTTTTGGAGAGACGAAGCGAGGAAGCGTGAAGGATGTTCTCTATTTAAAGCAGAATCTGAATTCTCCCCTTGGCATCAGTCCAAAGTGGCAGACAGAACTCCAGATCTACTTAAAAGAACTTTTACGGAATCAGTTCATCTCTCAGAGCTTGTTTGCTTTGGTCTTTCTTGGGAGTGTCAGGTTGTTAGGGGTTTTGCATGTTTTGGGGCTATGGCACTGGTTCCATTGTGCCAGGCACGATAAATCAAAAACCGATACAAAAAAACTTCCAGTTTAGTTCCCTCCTTGTTGTATGAAATGTATATTTATTATTTGATATGTTGTGACGCATTATTATCTAAGTGTTGTTATTCCTTATCTCTGTTCCTCCTTCTCAACCCTCCTGGAGAGAGTTGTGCACACACACACACACGAACACACACACACACACGAACACACACACACACACACGAACACACACACACACAGAAGGAAAGGTTCTAATGTTGACTAGAGATATTTATGCTCCGTTTAGTGTGCTGATGATAATCTGAAAGAGTTATGTTACTGGAGGCGAGCAGAAACATCAGGTCTGATGTTTGAAGATATGAGCACTTTAGAAGCTGAAATGAAAACAACTCTGAAAGGTTTCTGAAAGGAACTCAAGTTATTTAACACATCAGATGTGTCATTTGTTGAGCATGCATTGTGTTGTTGACAATTCATGCTTTGAAGGGTTGAAAAGGCTTATTAAAACACAACATTGAAGACACAATGGCAAAACTTAAAAAAACCTCAATTACACAATTACTTCTAAAGTTTAAGTAATTATTTGTTAATCTCTAAATGCTACGCGGTGTATTTTATCTTTTCATCCCGACGACATCAGTTCATTTGAAGACAGAGTCGACGGTTGAGAGAAAAGGAGAGGGGGAAAGAAAGGGAGAGAAAGGGGGAAAGAAAGGGAGAGAAAGGGGGAAAGGGGGAGAGAAGGGGAGAGAGGGGGAGAGGGGGAGAGGGAGAAAGGGGGAGAGAAGGGGAGAGATGGGGAGAGAGGGGGAGAGGGAGGGAGAGAGAGGGAGAGAAGGGGAGATAGATTGCATGGAGGGCTGAGACACTGCCTTGGTCACAGCGCCACCTAATGGTGCTCATCTGTCAAACCCTACTTTTTCAGTAGCACCAGCTGAACATTGTACACACACACATTCTTTCACTTGCATTCTCTAAACACACACACACACAGAAAGACACACTCCCCCTAAGAAGTACGGCCCACCACCCATCACTTTTCTCTGAGTGCATCGTCTCTTCCCATCTATCTCATTTCACGACCACAGTAAAAACAGACGCTGTGTGTCTGTGACTGCAGCAGACAGACGCTGTGTGTCTGTGACTGCAGCAGAGACAGACTCTGTGTGTCTGTGACTGCAGCAGAGACAGACTCTGTGTTTCTGTGACTGCAGCAGAGACAGACTCTGTGTGTCTGTGTGTCTGTGACTGCAGCAGAGACAGACTCTGTGTGTCTGTGACTGCAGCAGAGACAGACTCTGTGTTTCTGTGACTGCAGCAGAGACAGACTCTGTGTGTCTGTGTGTCTGTGACTGCAGCAGAGACAGACTCTGTGTGTCTGTGACTGCAGCAGAGACAGACTCTGTGTGTCTGTGACTGCAGCAGAGACAGACTCTGTGTCTGTGTGTCTGTGACTGCAGCAGAGACAGACTCTGTGTCTGTGTGTCTGTGACTGCAGCAGAGACAGACTCTGTGTGTCTGTGACTGCAGCAGAGACAGACTCTGTGTTTCTGTGTGTCTGTGACTGCAGCAGAGACAGACTCTGTGTGTCTGTGTGTCTGTGACTGCAGCAGAGACAGACTCTGTGTGTCTGTGTGTCTGTGACTGCAGCAGAGACAGACTCTGTGTTTCTGTGTGTCTGTGACTGCAGCAGAGACAGACTCTGTGTGTCTGTGACGCGTCACCAGGCGTCCTACAGAGTAGCACAGTACAGCAGTACAGCAGTACAGCAACCACTCATGCTGACTGAACACCATCCAACATATCCTTCTCTAACCTTGCAGTCTAATTAGATTAGATGAACCTTTATTTGTCCTCCAGGAGGTGGAAATTGCAGTTCACAACAGCAGCAGGGTAAAGTACAGCACACAGAGTTGCAGGGTAATATACATAATGACAATAACATAACAATAGCAATAACAATGGCAATAGCAATAGGCGGGCACGATAAGGTCAGATATCTTAAAAAAAATAAGAAAATAAGTAATTAAGTAGTCTGGTTAAGTAGTCCAGTGTACAAAATAGTAAGTTAAGTCGACAAGTCGACATGCAGGCAGTTATTGCAGTTGAGATACAGAATTACAGTATTTTGCAAGAGTATGATAAAAAAATAAGTTAGGTAGACATATAGACATATAGACAGTTTTGGAGAATGGAGATTTACAGCATTACAGTATTGCAAAAAGTAAGCAAGTTAAGTAGAAATATTGCACTTAGTACAGAGTATCAATATAACATGAGTATTGCACATGATTGAGGTAAGTAATAAAAGCCAAAAAATATATAATACAGATATAGATACAATAAAAGAGTAATAACAGTAATACTGCATGGTGGTGAGGTAGTGAAGGTAATAGTTATAATAATGGTAAAGGTGTAGCACATGATAGTGGCTATGGACAGCAGTATTTAGTGATTATTGTTAAACAGTCTGACAGCAGCAGGAAGGAAGGACCTGCGGAATCTCTCCTTCACACACCGAGGGTGAATCAGCCTGTTGCTGAAGCTGCTCTCCAGAGCGGACAGTGAGTCCTGCAGGGGGTGTGACTCGTGGTCCAGCATGGTTGTCAGCTTTGCCAGGACACGTCTGTCACCCACCTCCTGCACTGAGTCTAGAGGGCAGCCCAGGACTGAGCTGGACTTCTTGATGACCTTGTCCAGCTTCTTCCTTTCCCTCTCAGTGATGCCGCTGCTCCAGCAGACCACACCGTACATGATGGCAGAGGCCACCACTGAGTCATAGAAAGACTTTAGGGGTGCCCCCTGCACTCCGAAAGACCTCAGCCTCCTCAGGAAGTACAGCCGGCTCTGACCTTTCTTGTACAGTGCGTCAGTGTGGTGAGTCCAGTCCAGTTTGTGGTTCAGGTGAACACCCAGGTACTTATAGGACTCTACTCTCTCAATGTCCATTCCCTGGATGTTCACCGGTGGAGGGGGAGGTCGGTGTCTGCGGAAATCCACCACCATCTCCTTGGTCTTGCCCGCGTTGATGAGGAGGTGGTTCGGCTGACACCAGTCTACAAAGTCCTGCGTCAGTTGCTTGTACTCCGTGTCATCATCGTCACTGATCAGTCCGACGATGGCGGAGTCGTCGGAAAACTTGAGCAGGACGCAGCCCTCCGAGTTGTGTCTGAAGTCTGCAGTGTAGAGGGTGAAGAGGAAGGGCGCAAGCACCGTCCCCTGTGGGGCCCCCACACTGCAGGTCAGGAGATCAGACACACCATCCCTGGTTCTCACAAACTGGGGTCTATTTGTGAGGTAGTCCAGGGTCCAGTCGGCCAGGGGTACATCCACACCAGCCCGCACCAGCTTATCCCTCAGGAGCACTGGCTGAATGGTGTTGAACGCGCTGGAGAAGTCGAAGAAGGTAATCCTCACAGCACTGCCAGGACTCTCGAGGTGGGTGAGAGCACGATGAAGCAGGAAGATCAATGCGTCGTCCACCCCGATTCCAGGTCGGTAAGCGAACTGCAGCGGGTCCATGTCTGAGCTCACCTCAGAGCGGAGGTGGCCCAGAATCAGCCTCTCCAGTGTCTTCATCATGTGTGATGTGAGAGCCACTGGCCTGAAGCTGCTGAGGTCCTTAGCCCGCGGTGTCTTAGGCACTGGTACCAGGCAGGAGGTCTTCCAGAGCAGTGGTACCCTGCTCAGCTTAAGGCTGAGGTTGAAGACCTGCCCCATGATCCCGCACAGTTCGTCCGCGCAGGATTTCAGGAGTCTGGGACTAATTCCATCTGGACCAGCTGCTTTTCGCGCATTGATCTTTCTCAGCTCTCTCCTAACTTGGCCGGATGAGAAAACTAGGGGGGAGCACGGGGGGAGGGTGACGGGGGGTCCATGGGGTTGTGATGGGTTAGTGGAATGCATGGAATGTAGGGTGTGGCCAGGTGCAGGCAGGGCTGATGGGGGAGGGGGGCATTGACCAGGAGACAGGGCTAGAGGCAGCAGCTGGGGGGGGGCAATGGGTGGGTCGTTAAACCTATTGTAATACAGGTTCAAGTCGTTCGCCCATTGTAGATCCTTCTCAGCCTGGGGGAGGGGTGTGTTGAACCCAGAAATGGTCTTCAGGCCTCGCCAAACTTCCCTCGAGTTGTTCTGTTGAAGCTGAACCTCCATCTTTCTCCTGTATTTGGCCTTGCCCTGTTTGATCATCCTCCTCAGTTCCTTCTGCACAGTCCTGAGCTCCTCTCTGTCCCCTGACTTGAAAGCTCTCTTCTTCTCCTTCAGGAGAACCTTGATGTCAGGGGTAATCCATGGCTTGTTGTTGGCAAAGCACCGTACCTTCTTGGAGGGCACGGTGTTCTCAAAACAGAAGTTGATGTAGCCTGTGATAGTGTCAGTAATGGCATTGATGTCCTCCCCATGTGGATCGCAGAGTTCAGACCACGCCGTGGTGTCGAAGCAGTCCCTCAGAGCCTCCTCGCTCTCAGTAGTCCACCTCTTCACCACGCGCCGCTCCACAGGCTGTCTGTGCACCAAGGGTGTGTACACAGGCTGTAGGTGGACAATGTTGTGGTCAGCTCTGCCAAGGGGGGGCAGGGGGGATGCAGAAAAAGCCTCCTTGGTGTTGGCATAAAACAAGTCCAGAGTCTTATTGTTCCTGGTAGTGCAGGTGACGTACTGTGTAAAAGTTGGTAACACAGACGAGGGTGGAGCATGGTTGAAGTCTCCAGAGATGAGGAAGAGGGCCTGTGGGTGCTGTGTCTGTAGTCTGCTGGTAACTGAGAGCAGTGTGTCACAGGCAGCGTCCGCCTTAGCAGAGGGGGGAACATACACAGCTATCACTATAACCTGTGTAAACTCCCTCGGCAAGTAGAAGGGTCTCATGCTAACCGCTAGCAGTTCGATGTCCTTGCTACACATCTCCACTTTCACTGTACAGTGTCCTGGCTTGCACCATCTCTCATTAACAAACACAGCCAGGCCTCCTCCTCTCCTCTTACCACTGTCCTCCGTTCTGTCCGCCCTCAGCAGGTGAAAGTAATCCAGTGCGACTGCAGAGTCTGGGATTTGAGGGGTTAACCACGTCTCCGAGAAAACTATAATTCCACACTTTCTATACTCCCGCTGGTGTTTGATCAACGCTGCCAGCTCGTCACTCTTGTTAGGGAGCGATCTCACGTTCCCCATTATGATGGAGGGGAGAGCTGAACGCTTTGAGCATGCCTTTTTCTCTTGTACCTTCCGACCGGCTCGATTGCCTCGGCGAGTCCGTCTTCGTATTTCTGCCGGAATATGATGTACATCTCCGGGAGGGGCGGGCACGCCTTTGTTCAGCTGCAGCAGCTGATCTCTGCTGTAGGCGATACGGACAAGAGGCAGCGTGGAGCCGACACACATTGCGACACAAAAGTAAATAAAGTCGCAGATGAGGCCGTGAAAAAGTCCGGAAAAGTGGCGGGTTCTATCGTACACGCCTTAATAAACATATGTACAAAATATATACAGAAATAACTGTAGTCTTAAATAACTACAGTGAAAGAAGGAAAATAAGTCACGGAGCTGTTGTGATCGGCTGCCAACTCGCGCCGGCGCCGATGTGTGTACATGTGTGATGTGAGAATACATGCACAAGTTCACAGTGTGTGAAGCTGATCGGTGACTTTCCTTGTTAGCCGTCACATTCAAACTCCCAGAGCTGAATACCCAGCGCAGTCAGAACCATACATGTTGATGATTATGTATCTGTAACCCAAGCTGAAGCATATCTTCCCCAGTCTTGTTTGTGAATTTTAATGTTATCTCAATAAATATGCGCCTTTGTTTTTTTACTGATACAGTGTGGTCCCTGATGTGTTTAAACTTGGACTGTGATGAAACATGACAGTCTAAAATGAAGCTGAGAGAGAGAGAGAGAGACAGAGAGAGACACAGAGAGAGACACAGAGAGAGACACAGAGAGAGACACAGAGAGAGAGAGACAGAGAGACAGAGAGAGAGAGACAGAGAGAGAGAGAGAGACAGAGAGACAGAGAGAGAGAGAGAGACAGAGAGAGACAGAGAGACAGAGAGACAGAGAGAGAGAGAGAGACAGAGAGAGAGAGAGAGAGAGAGAGAGAGAGAGAGAGAGAGAGAGAGAGAGAGAGAGAGAGAGAGAGAGAGAGAGAGAGAGAGAAAGCATCCAATGTCACATTTGGTCGGAAAAATGGACTGTTGACAGGAATTTAGCTTTTTCTGAAATGCATCCATTTATATCCAACTTCCTCCTCCAGCCCACATGGCCCCCACCTTCTCAGAGAGCAGGCAGGAGGATAGAGTTACACAGTCTGTTCATAAGCTTCACACACAGCTACTTCTGAGTAAGCTTTCCATGATAAAATCATCCTTCAGGTTGTTGGTATTTGTTCCCTAAGCCACTAAGATAACATTGATATCAGTCTTGGAAAAGCTGGACTGAGTTGTTCTGATTAGAAAGGACGAGGCATTTAGGCTTCTGGGTGACTTGGAGAAAAAAAGAAGAGAAAGAATCGTTGTTGTGGTTTTGGTTGTGGGCCACTTGACAGTTGAGCTTCACCCAACATTATTTTCTCTATGCTGAGGCGCTGCCTTGGGTGGAAAGGCTTTTGGGAAATGATTCATTTCAAAACAATGGTGGTGGTGGTTTTTTTTTTACGTTATGAATTCAACAGGCTTCATGGTTGCATTAGAGATATAACTGATATTTTGCAACGTTAAGGAATGTTTCTAGAAAAAAATTATTAAAGAAAACACACCACACATTTGATTATTTTACATACTTGTCCTGGCAGACTAAAACTAGATATGGACAGCAGATGTGTTTTATGATGGTAATTTATAAAGACTACAAGCTAACCAACACTATTTGTCAGTATAGTGGTGATCCACAGATACAACTAAAGAATTAGAATTCAGTGGAAGTATGAAGGGCATTTTTATATTCTTGAACAGAATTAACATAAGGACAATAATCAATTTGGACTTATGTTAGAATGATAATCAATGTCATGTATAATAATTACATGCAACTCCTACAAAATTGGACTTATTTTGTTTTTGTGCATGCTATGAAGTTAAACTATGAGTGAGGAACTGTAGGTTAAAGTGTGTGTGCAGCTCTCCCTGGGCTGGGCTTCCTGGATATGATGCTCATGTTCATTACAGAAGGAAAAACACACATGATTCGCGGGAAACAGTGAAAAATGGCGACTTGCATAGTTTGAACTTTAGCGCCCGTCGCCTTCTCACACAGTTGACTATCCGCAGCATTTGCAGTAAAAGGTGCAGTAAAAGGTGCAGTTCAGTGCGAATGGAAAGATTTTCCAGCTGCAGCGAAAAAATATATCAAGTTTCCTCTCGACCTAAGCGGAAGATTTTCAAAGGGTAAGAAGAACAGTTCTGCTGTGATCAGACACTTTTAACCTGATATAAAACAATTTACTGCGTCTTTTTCCATCTTGTCTGGTTGCATTTGTCTTGTTTTCGCTGACGTTTTGCTTTCCTGCATTATTACATTTGATGAGTGAGATAATAATAGCAGAAAGTCCAGTTTTTTCCTGATTTCAACGTTGGGCTGCGGTATGATTAAAAGTTCTGGGATTCATTGCAAAACCGCTACTTGACAAGTTCAGACGCAACAGGTTATGAATTGTCATAGTGAAAGTTAGTCGATGTGTCCACACCATTAGTGTTCATATGTACTATGATGTGCATAATACTGCATTATATCACCTACGTCGACAACTTTTATTGTACAAAAAGGCATGGAAAACATACTTGTTTTCACGCACGAGCGAGCTATAACTAGATCACTACTGTAATCAGACCTTATACAACTAGTTTGTTTTTTCTTTTTGAAGTGCGACGTTGCTTGTTAACATGTCTGTGGATGCGAGCCAGACCCTGTTTCTAATAGTAAAATGCATCAGGTTTGCTTTGCCACTGAGGTTATATTCGTCATATCTGGCTCCTCATGCCGAAGGAGCGTCTATCTACGCATGCGCTGACCTGTCAAACTCTCTGTCTGACAGATGAGTCACATGAAGCGGAAGTGGGCCAGCTCAGAACAGCTCGAGGGCTCTCCATGTCTGGAGTTCTCAAGATTCAGATTGACTCATCATCCACTTGCTGAGTCATTTAATTAGTTTGACCTGTCTTCGCATAGGAAGAGCAGGAGGTTTTAATCACATTAGTCTCATATTGTTTTGAATCAAGTTAAAAAAGCCCCCCCAAAATTATAATCTAACTCTCCCAATCACACATTAGGTGAGACACAGATCTGAATGAGGATGTCTAAATATGTTTGTAATCAGCCGTGAAAATGACTGGGTGTGTCTGTATTAGGCATTAGACATTGATGCCAATGATGTGTGTCTGTGTGTATGTGTGGGTGTGTGTGTGTGTCTGTGTGTGTCTGTGTGTATGTGTCTGTCTGTGTGTGTCTGTGTGTCCTGCTGTTCTCCAGGTGTGACCCATCATCCTTACCATCATGCTGGAGCCCGCCTACAGAGACGTGTACTGCAGTCCAGAGAAGCCTGCAGGGCTGCAGCCCCAGAAAAGGGGGCGGGGCAGTGCGGAGCTGGAGAGCAGCCTGTCTCTGGGACAGTACATCCTCTGTCGCTGGTCTGACGGCCTCTACTACCTGGGGAAGATACAGAGAGTGAGTCACCTGGATGGAGCTTGCTGGTTAGAGGTTTCCACCCGACTGAGAGGCCTAAGTTCTCCAGTCTTGATACTGAGGGACAGGTCTAGCTCTGTGGTTTAAGTTAGCAGGTTCAAATCCCTTCTGATCTTGGCTATGTACCGTCTGCTGAATGAACACAGTAGTATTGTCATCATTATTACAGCAGGTTGTAACTATGTAGCCTAACTAGGTGTTCGTCTGTGTGATAGGTGAGCGCTTCTAAGCAGAGCTGCTTTGTCACGTTCGAGGACAACTCCAAGTTCTGGGTTCTGTGGAAGGACATTCAGCATGGTGAGTCTGCAGGTCGCCCTGACAACGCTGGCGCTATGAAGGCCTTAGCAACGGCAGACATGTTTTTCAACCACAAACATCCCCAGGAGCCTGGGGCAGTGGTTATTCAAGCCTGGTCCTCTGGGATCCCCCTGCATGTTTTACATGTTTTCAACACACCTGATTCAAACGAAGAAGTCGTTATAACGACCTACTCTTTTGAATCAGGGGTGTTGGAGCAGGGGAAAATCTAGAACATACAGGACAGTGGCCCTTGAGGACCAGGGTTGAAGCCTGTGAGGGCTGGAGGCGTCAGGAGGTGTTTGGCCTCAATCTGCTTCATTTCCTGTAACTCTGTACCTCTCTGTCCAATCACGTGTCCAGCTGGTGTCCCGGGGGAGGAACCTAAGTGTTCTGTGTGCTCGGAGGCGGAGCTCGGCTCGGACAACGAGATCCTCATCTGTGGCAAGTGCGGGATAGGTGAGTCTCCATGGAGACGCACGGCGCGGATGTTCTGCCGTCCTCTCATCCCCCAGGTGGGATGGGTCAGGAAATCAATCCGGCCAATCAGGAGAGGTGTCCTATAAAGGTGGATCTGATTACTATCGGAGATCAGTCTGGGGTCCTTTCAGCCAGCTGTTACTTACGCAACTGTTCCCACTAAGTTCTCCTTGTCTTAAACAAAGGAGTTGAGCTGGTAAAGAAAGCTTGTTGGAAAGACAGGAGTAGGGTGCCCTCTAGTGGTCAAAGTTTGACAGTGCCATTATGTGTAAGGGAATTCTGAATGAAAATGGGAAATTTGATTTCCTATGTGCTTATTTAAATCAAAATCAGCTATTCCCTTATAATTTGTTCATATATTCTGTCCTATGATCTTATCATATATATGGCTACTGTGTTCTGATGACAGTCTCAGTCATATGATGCAGCATCTGTAATGTGTGTGTGTTTGTTGTAATGTGGTTGGGGTGTCTGGGTTTCCAGGATACCACCAGCAGTGTCATATCCCACCTGTAGAGGGCAGCGTGGAGCAGTCACCCTGGTTCTGCCGACGCTGCATCTTTGCTCTGGCTGTGAGGGTGAGCATCCCACCCTGGAACAAACACACTGGTGATCTATCGTATAGAACACAAGCATCTGATGAATGTAAAGATGTAGACGGAACCATCCTCCTCCTGTTTCAGAACCCTAGAACATTCACTCTCAGTCTTTTTTCCTCATCTGAGGAACCTGAACAAGATCATGTTAGTCCTGATCCCCCACTGTTCTGCTCCTGGCTGATGGAGCTGGTTGTCTGACCACATCAACCTGTGTTCCTGTCCTCCCACAGAAAGGGGGCGCTCTAAAGAAAGGTCCTATAGCCAAGGCCCTGCAGGCCATGAAACAGGTGCTGGCTTACAACCCTGATGAACTGGAGTGGGACTCCCTGCATCGGACCAATCAGCAACAGTGTTACTGCTATTGCGGCGGGCCGGGAGAGTGAGTTAGGCCAATCAGCAACTGCGTCATTTCTTCTGTGGCAGGGGAAATAGTATGACTAATCAGAGGTCACCGTGGTTACGGTCATTCATAAGAAGAAGAGTTAGCCCTAAACAGTGCTATGATGTCACCCTCTGTCTCTCCTGAAGGTGGTACCTGAAGATGATCCAGTGTTTCCGGTGCCAGCAGTGGTTTCATGAGGCCTGTATCCAGTGTCTGCAGGAGTCCATGATGTTTGGAGACAGGTGTGTGGCTCCTCTGATGACATCATATTATTCTGGACTATTCCTCTCACTCAGGAACACTAACTCTCTCCTTTCCCCTCTGGTACGTTCTCTCTGCACTCTTTCTTTCTTGCTCTTACTTTCAACTTCTCTTTTCTTTCTGCTCTCTTCTCTCATCTCCTCCTCTTCTCACGTCCTCCTCTTCTCTCTCCTCCTCTTCTCTCTCCTCTTCCTCTCTCTCTCTCCCGCTCTTCTCTCTCCCTCAGGTTCTACCTGTTCATCTGTGCGGTGTGTAACCGAGGGCTGGAGTACATCAAGCGCGTGGCTCTGCGCTGGGTCGATGTGGTTCACCTGGCGCTCTACAACCTTGGAGTCCAGAGCAAGAAGAAGTACTTTGAACTGGAGGAGATCCTGGCCTTCGTCAGCAGCAACTGGGAGCACTTCCAACTGGGCAAAGTGAGAACACACACACATAAACTTGTAGATACACACACTTTTGTTCAGGTAAGTTTACGACCACAAATACAGGATATAATTATGTAAACCTCACTGCTCAGTCTCTGGGGTTCAGGGTTCTGAAGGTCTCTCTCTCTCTCTCTCTCTCTCTCTCTCTCTCTCTCGCTCTCACCCACTCTATCTTTCCCACACTGTCCCTCACAACCTCTCTCTCTTTATCTCTTGCCCATTCCATCTGTAACTCCTCCCCCTTCTCTCTCTCCAGCTGTCCAACACTCCGCCCCCTGATCGAGGACAGCATATCCTGGACGCCCTCAACAACTACAAGAGCAAGTAAGACACGCTTCCACCCATCGTTCCCTCCCTGTTACCCTCACCTGGCCACGCCCCTAGACCCTCAGCACAGGGCTGCAGGCCTCCTCTTGCCTTCATGACCTTATATGGGCGTCCTGTGCTCCAGGTTCCTGTGTGGGAAAGAGATCAAGAAGAGGAAATGTATCTTCCGCCTGCGGACCCGCGTGCCCCCCAACCCCCCCTCCAAGCTTTTTCCTGAGCGCGCTCAGAGCGAGGGCAGGAGAGGGAAGAAGAAAGGCGGAGCCAGGTGTGTGTCTGGGAGGAGCCAGCAAGATCAGATTTGTCATTGTTGCCTTAGAACTGGACTTAATATAACTTGTCCCTCTCTCTCTACATTTCTCTGAGTAGCTCCGCCCCTGCTGAGAAGAGAAAGAAGAGATCTAAATGGCTGCTAGAAGACGCTATTCCCAATGTGAGTCTCATGGCAGGTTTCTGTCAAAGTAAATTCCTTGTATGTGTAAACATTCATGGCGAATAAAAACCGATTCTGATTCTGAATACCCAGAATGCTCTGATTCTAGTATATCCCTCATTCTAACATGTCAACAGACCTTTTACACTAGCTGATGTTGTGTGTGTGTTGTTGTGTGTTTCAGAATGACTTGAACTCCACGTGGAGTTCCAGCCATCACATGGCCAACATTTTTGACTTCACTTTGGATGAGCTGCAGAGTCTGAAAAGGTACAACATGTCTAAAACATACATGTAACTGCTCATTGACAGTTTGACCTTTGACCCCTAACCATGCCATTTGACCCCTAGCACCAGCTCTGGACGGACTCTCAGCCTGGATCTGGACTCTACAGATGCTGCTAGTACTTCCGGGTCGGCCACAACCAGTGTCTCCTATGACTTGAGGTAACAAACACACATACAAACTCCCACTCTAACATGATCTCATGTTTATATTAACATTTTACAACACAACGTTGTTATTTTGTAAGTGAAAGTCCACATCTCTGCCAACAGGAAGAAGGTAGGAAGCAGGAAGAGGAAGTTGCCAAGCTGTAGCTACAGCCAACTGGCCAATAGGAGAGAGGTTGTGGAAAGTGAACTTCCTGGAGAGGAGGCTTCTAGAATGCTGGAGGACCAGACCATCGACAGCCACACCTTCGACAGCATCAGTGAGGATGACTCCTCCCTCTCCAATCTCAAGTCCTCCATCAGCAGCTACTGGGGCGCGGCCGGGAGGCTCACATGTGGGGAACGGTACCAGGTTCTGGCCCGCCGGGTCACCCCCCAGGGAACAGTCCAGTATCTGGTGGAGTGGGAGGGAACCACCCCTTACTGAGAGGTCACCACTGACCAAAACCAAACTGGCAACTGACCGCACCGCCGTCGACCAATCGCCACGCCCCGTTCCAACCCCTCCCCTTGACGCCAGGCTGCAGATGAGAGCTCGAGGGGAGGAGTCGAAGGGTTTGGTGGCAGCCTATCAGAGCCCTGATAAGATTCTCCTGTAGTTACTTTGTTAGACAGGAGAGTGCAAGTCCACCTCTTGGTTTATTATCATTGTTGTTGTTGTTGTTGTTGCAATTTTTCACTTTAGGCACGCAGTTAGACTAAGCAACAAATAAAAAGGGAGTCGAACGCACCAGGTGAGATCTGGATTCCAAACCCTGGTCTCTAACGAATCCCTGTACACCCACCACCTCTGAGATTCAGCTCTGCTCCCAGCAGTAGTAGTAGTAAAGTAGTGTGTTTTCAGCATCAGCCTTCTTACCTGCCCCCTCTTCACCCTCCCATCCACCTTCCTCTACCCCCCAAACAAAGCAATATACTAGGTCTAACTGTTTTGTTGCCAGGCAACGCTAGCCTTTTAAACGTTCCGTTAGGGAGTGTTCTGGAACTGTCGGAGCCCTCATTGCCGTCGTGTTCCGTGATGGAATTTTTGATGACATTTGATGTGTGGAAGCTGGTATGTTACAACAGTAAATCTCTGCTCACTGTTCTGTGCAGTTATCATCCTTCCCTTAGTTGCACTATTGAAACATATTAAATAACTATGCAAGTACTGATGTTACTATGATAACCAAATATTATTGAAACGAGTAAATGTGTCATAGATAACCACGCTAGACCTGTTATTGATGTGTTGCCACATGCTAAGATTTGCATACTTTAGTTAAACTAAGTTCTAAGCTACTTTGGATATCCCCCAATTTCTTTCCCTGTAATTTACAGGATGTAAGCACTTAACGACAGTAGTGTTTAAAGTATATTGTTTGTTAATTATTACAGTATGACTGTATATAGTAGCAGTTCATAATCTTTTATAATGACACCGAGTTGAAGCCTGTCACAGTATGTGACCTATGTGAGTTGATTTTGTTTCCAGTGAATTTCATTCTAGTGTTGTAACCACAGTTGCCTGAGAAGAGCGTAAAGATGTTGACTTCTACTTGTATTTATAAAAACATACGGTTGAAGACTGTGATATACTTCTGTTTCATCACTTGAGCTTGTTTTGACCCCTCGAAAAGAACCTCAGTCCTCTCTTTTCTATACCCCCCCCCCCCCCCCCCTTTCTTACCTCTCGATCTCCCTGTCATCTTCTCTCTCCTACCCTGTCCTCCTGTGCCGCTTGTTAGAAGTGTTACTGCCCATCTCTGGGTGGGTTCTCACCGTGCCCTGATTGAAAGAGGGACGATAATGTGATTCTGTGTACGTTACAGTGAGCTGCAATAAAACATATCTGACGTACAGTGCGTTTGTTGATTTATCTACGTAATCCACTTAGGTAAATAGATTGTTTGATACGGATTAACAATTTAACGATTTAAAGTGCGGACCTGGCTGGCTGCTTTAGACATGGAACTTCGTTTCATTTTTCAAATAGCCATTACAACAACATAGTGAAATTAGAAGTTTAAATGTTAAACAAAAGCTCGTCTGCTTTCCAACAGGTGAGACTGTAATAGTATTACGAGAGTTAAGCCTTTAATGTCATTAAGGTGTTACATGACGTGCCGCGTGCATCTCCCTATTTCCACAGCTCACTGCAGGCCTACACATCTCACGCGACCGCAGGAACACGGCGCGTGGCGGGCAGTGTGGAGCGCGAGCACCGAGACTCACCTGGTTTCCATGGTTTCTGTTTCTCGTCTCATGGGGTGAATTTGCTGGGCTGTCAACCTTCATTAACCTGAAGTCCCAACAACTTAGCCTGCCAGCGGGTGTGTGGCCGGCTAACACCCTCACCTTGTGGCGGCCATATGTGGCAGCTAGCGGGCCTGAAACATGGAGGATGTGGTGACTCACCGGACCAGGTGTCAGTATCAAGGATGGATGACAGTTACAGGTGCGTTCACTTCATTAAGGCCCTGAAGAGGAGTCTGGGTTAGGGTTAGTTTGTTTGAGTTTGATACTTTACTTTGAGTCTGTTACACTTGAAAGATAACGTCAACAAGTTGACAAAGTGCTTTCACAACAACGGTATTGTGTTGATTTGTTTACGGTAAACACCTGAGTCAGTGTCTGTGTCAGTATTTCCTGTTTCAGAGGAAACACTTTAAGAGGGAATTCTTGTGTAACAGGTTTGTGTTCTTTTAAACACAGAGATCATTATCATAACACAAAGATCATTATCAAACATGTGCGTTCCTTGTGACTAAGATGTTGTGAACTTGTTTATTTCAAGTCTGATGTTTTGTATGTTGTGGTGCGCAGAAGGACTGTGGAGGTGTGTGTGTGTGTGTGTGTGTGTATGTGTATGTGTGTGTAATTCTGATATATGAGATTTATCTGACCTCAGAAATGAAGAACTCGGCCCAGTGGATGTCGTGTGGTCAGTCTTTCAGCCAGAACCTGGTCTGGAAACCCAAGTTCTGCATCCTGTCTGACTATCAGATGCTGCTGCTGGACAAACATGAGGTTGGAGGAATGAGTGTGTTAAACTGAGAGAGAGAGAAAGAGAGGGAGAGAGAGAGAGAGAGAAAGAGAGGGAGAGAGAGAGAGAGAAAGTGAGAGAGAGAATGAGACTTATATAGAGAGAGAGAGAGATCCAGTCAGATAATGATTCTGGGTGAGAGAAAGAGAGAAAGTTTGTTGTGTCTTTATCTGGGATTCTTGATGTTTTTGCCCCTCCCTCCCCTAACCTCCCTCACCTCCCCTCCCTCCCCTCACCTCCCCTCACCTCAGATTCATCCATTGTTGCTCCAGGAGAAGAAGGTGGAGGCATGTACATTCTGGTTGCTAAGACACACCCTCAGAGTTCCTCCAGAGAGCCACACCCCCAGGGAACACTTGGCCCCGCCCACAGACAGCGGTGAGTTGACAGTCAGTTAGCTGGGATCTCAGTCTGTCAGTTGATGTTCCCAGGAACCTACCGGAAAAAAGCTACCTCTGCTAACCCCCATACACACACACACACACAGACACACACACACACACAGACACACACACAGCTGTCTGGCAGTTGTGGAGTTATGAAGTCTGTGATGGACTTATTCAAGGCAGAGAACATCCATGGTAAGAGACGTGCATACGTGTTTCCATGCCAACAGGAGCAGGGGAGTGGGGGGGGGGGATTAGTTAAAGGACATTATTTTTGTTTTGATTTGTATTTCTGTGATTGTATTCTTTTTTGTATTTGTTCTGTTCCTCTTGTACTGATGGTTTATGAATGTTTGTGTTTTTAATCTGTGAGTCAAACGGGACGCTCGTGCATTTGATCAGTAACACTGTCGTCACAGTGGACCACAATCTAGTGTTGCTGACTGTGCTGTCTGTGTTTTTAGACAGATTAGTACAACGAAGTGGGAACAGGCCAGAAGAAATGATCACTAAAATGCTGGAGGCACCAGGCTTGTGTGTGTCTGCTGAACACTGTGGTTACAGACCACAGACTCTCTGTCCATCCACTCTAGTCTAGTCTGTTGTTGGGTGACTGGTGCCTGGTTGACACCATAGAAGAAGAGATGAGTCTTGCTGAGTCTTGCTGAGTGAGGAGAGATTAGGGCGATGGTGCAGACCAGGCCTGGTCAGATGCAGGCTGGGACGTAATCTTGATGACATGTCAGAATACTAGTAATCTGATATAATCTCGTACTGAATCAACAATTTGTTATGGAGTTTGTGTGTGTGTGTGTGTTTGGTGTGTTGTTTGTGTCAGTGTGTATGCTGGAAGTGAGATTATTTCTTAGGAAGACAGATGAACACCCTTTCTGCTTCCTGAGGTCCTCGCAATAGATTCAGAGCTTCCTTAATGGGACACAGAGAAGCCTATATAGAGGGCGTGTATACAGATGACTGAATTTGGATCACCATGTTACTTACTCCCTACCTTATCCACTAAAACAGGTTTCTCCTGTCCACATCAGATCCACGTATTACAAATGAGATCATTTGTGTATAATATAATAATTAGATTAGTGGTTAATAAATCGTCAAAATGATTACTAAGACTTAGATACTATTTTAGACTATTTATTTTCTCTTTCTTTTCAGTTTTTCCTTCTTTATGAACTTTTTAAAGTGATAATTTCTCTGTTAAAAAAAAAAAAAAAAGGGAGATGAAGGAAGAGAGATTCAAACATGAAACATGAAATTACTTCTGGTGTTCCTGGGCAGTCTTTAAAAAAATTAAGTTAAAAATGAAAAGTGACAGATATAGACTGGACCGTTGCCAGGGATTGTGATGACTGGAATCAGAGGAATTACTGGAAAAGCCCATCAACACTTCAGCAAAGAAAAACAAATATCCAAGGTTAGAGTGTGGAGCCACATGGGCCTGGAATCTCCTCTGCAGTTCCACTGTGTCTCCAGAGGAGGGTGCTATAAACTCATGTTTGATTGAGAGACGTTCTGACACACACACACACACACACACACACACACAGACCACCAGTTCCATCACACATGTACACACCCCACATGCTGCAAATCAGCATGAAGGGACTAGGACACACACACACAGCTGACATCTCCACATACCCACATATGCTGCTCTCATGACCATGGATAATGATCATCTTGTTTACATCCAGTGTTGGTGTGTGTTTGTGTGTGTGTGTATCCCTGACCCTGGGCATGTACTACTAATCAAAATTTAGCGTTAACGAGGTAACTTCAGGACCCAATACAGAAACCCCTGGGTTAAACCTGAAGTGACCTCGTTAACGTCAACTCTTGATTGGTAGTTCAGGTCCCCCCCTGTCTCTCCATGTCTTTACATGTGTTTGACACACTGGTCTCCCTGTAAGTGAAGACAGCAGCAGCAGGTACAGTAGCATTCCTGAGACAGTCTTATCATACGGCCAACATTCCCCCTCTCTTCAGCCAGCCTCAGACAAGACTGGGCCTGTTACAGACCCAACCACAGAGACTCCGTCCTCCACCCCCCCCCCCACCCCACCCCACCCCCCCCCACCCCCTCCACGGCTGACAGTGGCTCCCCTTGTCAGGCTGTGTCTCAGAGGTGTTCAGAGAGACAGTGGGTCTTCGTTGGCAGCTGTTGATCCCAGGCTGGTCTTGGCGGTGTGGGATCGGACGTCGATGAGTGTTTTCCGGCTGGGGAGAGAGTCTGCAAGCTAGTCTAGACGTCCGCTCGCCAGTCTGAGCGTGTTTAGGGAGGCGGTGTCGGGGTCTGTGTCGAAGGTCGTAACCGTCGCGGTCATCTTTGGGGGAGGTGTGATGTCAGAGGCAGGGAAGGGGCGGGGCCAGGACAGGAAGTGGTACCACTACAGACTGCCGGGTCGGAAACGCCTGCGCAGACGAGCCAGTCTCACCAGAACCAGCAAGGGTGAATACTGGACCTGCTGTCTGCTCTCCTGCTGCCCTGGAGGGGGCAGGGGGGCAGGGGGCATCAGTCTGTTTTACAGCCAGGCTTGGTTCTGTGATGGGGGGGGGGGGGGGGGGGGGGGGGGGGGGTGGACAGTGACATCAGTTTGATGTTTGTGTGTTTTTGTGTCCAGATGTTCCTGCTGACAGGGACAGACGCAGACAGAGCATGCCCAGTAGCCCCACCCTGGACACGCCCTCCACACCCTTTAAAGTCACGGTAAGCCACACACACACACACACAAAGAGCCAGACAGGCCTAATGTGTATCTTTATTAATAATGCCTAATGCTTTTGTGTTTAAACCATGCCAGCACCAAATCACACACACACACAGATTGTGGTCCACAGAGGTAATCCATACTGTATTAATCTGCTTCTAATCTGAGCAACATTCCAGACTCTCAGGCTCCTCCCACCCTGCGTCCACTCATCCACCCCCCCCCCCCCCCCCCTCCACACACTCTGTCTTTCTATGTCATACACACACATACACACACACACAAACGCGGCTCATACCAGCCTGCAGTTTCCATGACAACGGGGGTTTAGAGGAGTCGCGCAGCAGCACTGCTGCCTGTGTGTGTGTGTGTGTTTGATCACATGCTTGTGTGTGTGTGTGTGTGTGTGTGAATAGAGAGTAGATGTGTCTGAAAGATCCACATAACAACGCTGAATTCCATGTCATGGATGCTTTCAGACAGAAAGGGAGAGAATGAGAGGGGAGGAGGAATGAGACAAGAGGGGGGAGGGAGGGAGGGAGAGGTGATGAGAGAGGGGGGAAGGGAGAGAGAGAGAGAGGGAGGAGGACAAAAGGAGAAACAGAGAGCAGTGCTGGTGTTGACATCCATGTTGTTGGGATCTTTTTTAAATGAAAGGAGAGGAGGGTGACTGAATTCCTCTCCCTCTCCTCTGTACACTCCCTCGGCCCCTCCCCCTCCTGTCTCCCATTGGCCGCGGCCCATCCTGGCCCCTCCCCCTGCAGGGTTTCCTGACGCGGCGGCTGAAGGGCTCGATCAAGCGGACTAGGAGCCAGCCCAAGCTGGACCGACACAGCAGCCTGCGGAGCATCCTGCCTGCCTTCAGAACCAGCGACCATGACAGGTAGGAACACACACGCACGCACACACACACCACTGTGCACACACACACACACACACACACAACAGATGCAGGTACGCAAGTACAATCGCAGGATGTTACACAATGTTTGTACACAAATGATTGTTGCGTGCACACTATGGATACATTACACACATACAAATGCAGGATGTTGTCGAATACACACGCACACACACACACACACACACGATGGCAGGAGATTCAGAAGGCAAATGAACAACAAGCTATATGAAGACATTTATCATCACACTCTGGACACACAGGCAGTACACTGCACGTGCCAAGACACACACACACACACACTCACACTCACACACACACACACACACTCACACACACACACACACACTCACACTCACACACACACACTCTGTCGAGGTGATCTGCTCTGATGTGTCAGCCATCACACAGCCTCTACCAGCGTGAGGATGACACAGCCTCTAACATGGCGAGGCTGATACAGCCTCTGTCACAACCTCTATACCACTGCCTCTATATCACAGCCTCTATATCAGAGCCTCTATATCACAGCCTCTATATCAAAGCCTCTATATCACAGCCTCTATATCAAAGCCTCCATATCACAGCCTCTATATCACAGCCTCTATACCACAGCCTCTCCTGGATGATGAGGTTGCCGCGTCAGATGGAATATGAATGAAGGAGTGTGTGTGTGTGTTTCTGAATGTCAATGAGGGTGTGTGTGTGTGTGTCTGTGTTTCTGAATGTCAATGAGGGTGTGTGTGTGCATGTGTGTTTCAGAATGTGACAGTGTGTGTGTGTGTGTGTGTGTATGAATGTGAATGAAGGAGTGTGTTTTTCCTGTGAGCTATGTGAGTAATGGCTCCTCCCTGGTGATCACCTCTCCACAGGAAACAGTATCCGTCATGTTATCTACTGCACCTGTCAGCCGGCCAGTCAGACAGCCAGTCAGCCGGCCAGTCAGACAGCCAGTCAGCCGGCCAGTCAGACAGCCAGTCAGACAGCCAGTCAGACAGCCAGCCAGTCAGACAGTCAGCCAGCCAGTCAGCCGGCCAGTCAGTCCTTTACTCAGCCGACCAGCCGGTCAGTCGACTGGTCAGCCAGTATTCTACTCTGCCAGCCCGGTGAAGCTGGACTAGCCAGATGCTACCTGCTAGCCGCACAGGTCTGCTTAGGCAGCTAGCTGCACATACTTAACCACTGATGTGTATGGTGAGTGAGTCTGAGGTCCTGGCATGGCGCCCGCTAAGGGACTAGCCTCATTAATTCCCTTCTAGCCTGTTTAGTTCTAACCCGTCTTTAAACCCCTTTAGGACCTCCCCAGACTAGGGCTACACTCTACCTCTCTCTCCCCTCCCCTCTCTCTCTCTCTACCTCTCTCTCCCTCCTTTCTCTCTTCCGCTCTCTCCTCTTGCTCAGCCTGTCCCTGTTCCCTGGGGAGACTGCCCCCCCCCCCCCTCCCCTCCTCCTAATCTCCTCCCCTCTCTCTTTCCATCTGTCCTCCCTGGGATGGGATGAAGAAGGGGGAGCGGTCTGTATGCTTGGTCTGTTTTTGGTGGCTGTGTTTAGCTGGAGGTCAGGCTGGAGGTGGGCAGTCAGCTGGGGGAGGTGATGGACCTGTGTTTATGTGCAGTGTGCTGGGCAGCATGCCTGTGAGGGCTGATGGTCCAGATCCTGCTGGCTCTCTGCCAGCTACAGAATGATGATGTTTCTAAGCAGGACGTGGGCCTGCTGGACTGGATGGAAGAACTGGATGGCTCGGTCTGCATGCAGGCTCAGTAATGTAGTATTGTACATTGTACAATGTATGTAATGTAGTAAACAGTGGTAATCTGATGCCGTCGCCGGTGAATCCTGCTGATCGCTGCAAAGCCTCCAGTCTATCTTGTTATCAAGGGTTTATTGGGGTTTAAATGAGAGCTTAACCCAATCCTTGACCATTTGCAGCACTTGAGCAATTCACACAGACAGAAGGAGAGGCTGGGATGAGGCGCCTCCTGTCTGAAGCAGCAGCTCCAGCAGAACCACAGGACCAGCCGCACATTAAGCACTCAGTCACAGAGCAGAGTGCTGATCCATTACACCGGCTGCCAAAACATCCCTCCTCTAACCTATGGTTGTCATGGAAACAACAGCAGCACCTGTGTTCCACTCCTCCACACAGTCTCCTCCTCCTCCTGCCTGCTGGCACCCCGGTGTCTGCAGCCAGCCAGCAGGGGGGACGGGCTCCCTTTGGGTTCCAGCATCAAACCCCTGGAACACTGGCAAAACCTCTGGAGGGGGGGAGGGATGGGGGGGGGGGGGGATAAGAGATGAACAGGGCTCCAGTAGTGTGTGATGTGCTGTGAGTGACTGCTCTAACCCTTCAGGCACATCACCACAAAGACACCAGGACAAAGACCACACACACACACAGATACTGCACACACACAAACGCATGCATGCATGCCAAAGAGCAAACGCACACACACACACACTGTACATGCACAAGGAAAAAGGGGGCAGGGCTGTGTGACCTCACACTGGAGAGGGAGGGAGTGGGGGGGTAGAGAGAGGAGGAACAGAGAGAGAGATGGCACTCTGAAGCACTGTCAGATCGAGGGAGCAGGGATGTGTAACCCAGTTAGAGCAGAGGAGAGGGGGGGAGGAAGTAGGGCAGGCTGGGTCTCACTGTAGGGAAGGAGAGACAGGCCAGGGGAGGAGCTGGAGACAGACTGAGAGAGGAACAGAGAGATAGAGAGAGACAGAGAGAAAGAGAGAGAAAGCGAGAGAGACAGAGACTGAGACAGAGAGAGAGACTAAGAGAGAGACTGAGAGAGTTAGACTGAGACAGAGAGAGAGACAGAGAGAGAGACTGAGAGAGAGAGTGACGGAGATCATCGAGGAAGACAGGCTAATTAACATTAGCAGCATTAGCAAGGTGATATTATACTGTAGGGTCTTTCATCTTCCATCCTTGTGCATGGAACTTTGGTCCCCCCTCCCCCTCCTCTTCCTCCATTCTAACGGAATGTCTGGTGAGTATTCTATTCTGCCTCACATCCCATCCATCACTGGTTGTGCTGTGCGTGTGCGTAAGTGTGTGTGTGTAAGTGTGTGTGTGTAAGTGTGTGTGTGTAAGTGTGTGCAAGAAGGCTCCTACTCTGGCACCAGCCCCTCTTGTCTGTTATCAAGCGTGTGCAGGCCCGTGTTCATGGCGTGTGCTGGGAGTCTTCAGGCGTGTTCCTGTGTAAGCTGGAGCGAAGTGTTCCATGGGGATGTGCCTGCCAACTGTGGCTGCAGACATCTCCACAGCGCGTCTGATTGGCTGCCCACATATCCACCGCGCATCTGATTGGCTGCAGACATCGCCAAGGCGTGTCTGATTGGCTGAATGTTAGAATGTGAGGATGCTGAGGCTTTTTCCCCTGGGAGAAGTAGGTGTTTAGATCCAAGCTGTGGTTGTGTGCCGGTTGTTTAGACTGTGTGTGTGGGTGTGTGTGTGGGTGTGTGTGTGGGTTTGGATTCCCATATATTTGTCTGCAAAGATAATAAATGTTTGAGAAGACCTCCTGAGGTTGTGTGTTGTGTGTTGTGTGATGTGTGTTGTGTGTTGTGTGTTGTGTGATGTGTGTTGTGTGTTGTGTGTTGTGTGTTGTGTGATGTGTGTTGTGTGTTGTGTGTTGTGTGTTGTGTGTTGTGTGTTGTGTGATGTGGGTTGTGTGTTGTGTGTTGTGTGATGTGTGTGTTGTGTGTTAGTGGTTGCTTGTGGAGCTGCAGTATACATGCCCCTGGGTGCTGCTTGCCAAATGTCATGTTTTTAATGTAATGAGAACGATGATGATGATGGTGATTATGATGATGAAGGCTGGATATGGACAGAGGAGATGGCAGAATCATCTCTCTCTGCTAAGATGCAGTAAGTCAGATATCTGTTCTCAAGGTCTCTGAAATATTCACTGCATCTGAGTCCTGCTGGAGTGTGTGTGTGTGTGTATTTGGTTAGCGTGTGTGTCTACATGGTGTGTGAATTTAGGCTGTGTACGTGCTGTGTGTGTGTGTGTGTGTACACGTGTGTGTGTGTTGCAGTGTGTAGCTAGTGAAACAGTGCATTGGTGCAGTGAAGGATTGAGTGTGTGTGAGTGTGTGTGAGTGTGTGTGAGTGTGAGTGAGTGTGTGTGTGTGTTTATCTGGCGTCTGGTAGCGGCTTCCAACCACGTCTGTCACGTTGTCGTTAGCGATGGAGCCGTTGCCAGGGGAGGCCAGGACATGACATCACTCAGTGTTTCAGTCACAGCTCAGAACTGTGACCAGACCAGACATATAAACACACCACACACACACACACACCACACACCACACACCACACACACACACACACACATGACTTCACCCCAGCTGAATACAGTCATTAAATGTTACGTAAACACCTTTTTTAGAAAAACACAGGAACACACACACACACACACCCAAACTCACACACACACACACATTCAGAGATAACACCAGGATTTAGAGTAGGTCTTTCACCTTCGCCCCTCACCTATTCCACCAACCATAATACACAGCTAAGCTGATTGGATAATAAGGGTTGCAAATTGAGATTGCCATAGCGACGGTAGTGATTACACAATGTCAAGCCTCGGAAACTCAACAACAAGAATGACCTGTGGTGTGTGTGTGTGTGCCACATGCCTCCTGTGTTATAATGAATGTATTCAGCATCACAATGATGTGATCTTTGTACCTGCAAAGGTATTAAGCTTGTGTGTGTGTGTGTGTGTGTGTACACCTGTGTGTGTGTGTGTGTGTGTGTGTACACCTGTGTGTGTGTGTGTGTTCCCAGGTCTCATCTGATGCCGAGGCTGAGAGAGTGTCGCTCCCACGAGTCGCTGCTGAGCCCGGGTGCTGCTGTGAGAGCTCTGGACCTCAGCATGGACCAGCAGGTCCTCATCAAGCCTGTCCACTCCAGCATCCTGGGCCAGGACTTCTGCTTCGAGGTGACCACACACACTCAGCACGCACACACACACTCAGCACGCACACACACACACACTCACACACACTCAGCACGCACACACACACACTCAGCACGCACACACACACACTCACACACACTCAACACGCACACACTCACACACACTCAGCACGCACACACACTCACACACACTCAGCACGCACACACACGGGTACACACACACACGTGTATATACCACAAACACAGGTACACACACTCAGCTCCGGACTGAACCGTGTGTGTGTGTGTGTGTGTGTGCAGGTGACCACCTCCACAGGTACCAAGTGCTTCTCATGTCGCTCCGCTGCAGAGAGAGACAAATGGATGGAGAATCTGAGGAGGGCCATCCACCCCAACAAGGTCTTTACCTTCCTCTACGATGCAGTACAGTCACATGGAACCAGCCCAGAACACACTAGAACACACTAGAACAAACTAGAACATACTAGAACACACTAGAACAAACTAGAACAAAACTAGAATTCCAGATTCCGTAAAAGCGTCTGCTAAAAATGAATAAATGTAAATTCAGAGTATGATAATGTTAAATGCAGTCATTATTTCCAGTTGATGGTTCTGTCCTCAGGACAATATTATACATATTATATATTGTATGATATATATATAATATATTGTATTAAAAAGGAGTAACGTTCTCTTGATGAAATAGTCTTGTGTGGGTGTGTGTTTCCAGGACAACAGCAGGCGTGTGGAGAACCTGCTGACCGTGTGGGTGGTGGAGGCCAAAGACCTCCCCGCTAAGAAGCGCTACTTCTGCGAGCTGTGCCTGGACGACACGCTGTTCGCACGCACCACCTGCAAGCTGCGAGCAGACAACATCTTCTGGGGGGAGCAGTTCCACTTCAGCAGCCTGCCGGACGTGCACAGCCTCACCGTGCACGTGTACAAGGAGACCGACCGCAAGAAGAAGAAAGACAAGAACAGCTACGTGGGATTGGTCAACATCCCCGTCGCCGCGGTGACCGGCCGGCAGGTGGTGGAGAAGTGGTACTCTGTGTCCACGCCCAACCCCAACAAGGGCAAGACCCCGGTCCCCATGGTGAGGATCAAGGCTCGGTACCAGAGCCTGAACATCCTGCCCATGGAGCAGTATAAGGAGTTTGCAGAGTTCATCTCCAACCATTACCTGCTGCTCTGCTCCCTGCTGGAGCCCAGCATCAGCGTCCGCTGCAAGGAGGAGGTGGCCAGCGCCCTGGTGCACATCCTGCAGAGCACAGGCAAGGCCAGGGTGAGGAGACACACCTGCTACACACTGCACACTACCTGCTACACACTGCACACTACCTGCTACACACTGCACACTACCTGATACACACTGCACACTACCTGCTACACACTGCACACTACCTGATACACACTGCACACTACCTGCTACACACTGCACACTACCTGATACACACTGCACACTACCTGCTACACACTGCACACTACCTGATACACACTGCACACTACCTGCTACACACTGCACACTACCTGATACACACTGCACACTACCTGATACACACTGCACACTACCTGCTACACACTGCACACTACCTGATACACACTGCACACTACCTGATACACACTACACACTACCTGCTACACACTACACACTACCTGCTACACACTACCTGCTACACACTGCACACTACCTGCTACACACTACCTGCTACACACTACCTGATACACACTGCACACTACCTGCTACACACTACACACTACACATTATCTATTACATGGTAAACACTGCCCACTACACATTATCTATTACACAATACACACTACCTTCTACACACGATCGTGTCCTTACTCCATCTCCATGGATACAGCAGAGCGCACAGTGCTGCCATCACATCAACCAAGCATCAGTCTACTGTGGATCACAGCGTCAGACCTTTTCACTAATGAAGTCATCAGACCTTCTCCTTACCTTCCCCCTGCTAGGAAACTACACACTGAGAACAGCCACTGCTGGATGGTGTGTGCGTGTGCATCTATGCAAATGTCTGTGTGTGCAAGGACGTCCTCTACAGCTGTTAAGATCTGGCAGCAGATGGCAGTTTTATCTCCCATGTCCAGTCGTGTCCCCCCTGGTCTCTCCCATGTCCCAGGACAGGCCAGTGTGGAGGGCAGGGGGTGTGTGCACAGAGGAAGGAGGGAGTGAGAGCGGGGGAGGAGGGTGAAGGAGGGAGAAGATGCTAGATCCATTAGCGCGGAATCAATAAAGAATGAGTCGTCATCACTACTGTCTAGACTCTGCCTCTTCTCTCTCTCTCCCTCTCTTCCTCATCTGTCTTTCTCTCTCCCTCTTTATTTCGCCCTCTTTCTCCTCTCATGTCTCATCTCTCTCTTTTTCTCCCTCCATCTCTGTCAGCCTTTCTATTTCAGGGACTCTTTGTACTTCAGCTCTCTTGGTGTGTGTGTGTGTGTATGCGCACGTGTTGTGTGTGTGTTTGTATCACAGTGAAGAGCTGACCTCTGACCTCCAGTCTTCCCTCTGCTCCTCAGGACTTCCTGACTGATCTGATGATGTCAGAGGTGGATCGCTGCGGTGACAACGATCACCTGATCTTCAGAGAGAACACCTTGGCTACCAAGGCCATCGAAGAGTACCTCAAACTGGTGGGACAGAAGTACCTGCAAGACGCTCTGGGTAAGAACATGAAAACACACTGGGGACCAGGATTTAGAGAGATGGAAGTAGAGTATAGTAGAGTGCAGAAATAGACTCTGCGCAGTATAGTTTGGTGGCTGTAAGAGGCCAACCAGTGAGAGCTGTAACCCTTCACCCTGCTCTCCCCCTCTCCCCCTCCAGGTGAGTTCATCAAGGCTCTGTACGAATCAGATGAGAACTGTGAGGTGGATCCTGGGAAGTGTTCATCCAGCGACCTGCCAGAACACCAGAGCAACCTGAAGATGTGCTGTGAGCTGGCCTTCTGCAAGATCATCGACTCCTACCGGTAACACACACACAGGGGACTCACACACACACAGACACACACAGAGACACACACAGGCCTCACATATACAGGCCTCACACACACACTAACCAGGGACCCACCCTAACCCCCCCCCCCCCCCCCCCCCAGAGTGTTCCCCAGGGAGCTGAAGGAGGTGTTTGCGTCGTGGCGTCAGGAGTGCAGCAGTCGGGGTCGGCCCGACATCAGCGAGCGTCTGATCAGCGCCTCTCTCTTTCTGAGGTTCCTCTGCCCCGCCGTCATGTCCCCGTCCCTCTTCAACCTCACGCAGGAGTACCCCGACGACCGAACCGCACGCACCCTCACCCTCATCGCCAAGGTCACCCAGAACCTGGCCAACTTCACCAAGTTCGGCAACAAGGAGGAGTACATGTCCTTCATGAACCAGTTCCTGGAGCACGAGTGGACCAACATGCAGCGCTTCCTGCTGGAGATCTCTAACCCAGAGACCATCTCCAACACGGCGGGCTTCGAGGGCTACATCGACCTGGGCAGGGAGCTGTCCACCCTCCACGCTCTGCTGTCAGAAGCCATCAGCCAGCTGGACCAGGTGCACCAGCCTGCCAGGCCTACCGCTAGCTTGCTAGTTATGCCTGTTAGCTAGCATGTCATACAGTTAGTTGGCTTGCCATAGGTTAGCTAGCAAGACATTCCGTTAGCTAGCAAGACATTCCGTTAGCTAGCAAGACATTCCGTTAGCTAGCAAGACATTCCGTTAGCTAGCTAGACATTCCGTTAGCTAGCTAGACATTCCGTTAGCTAGCTAGACATTCCGTTAGCTAGCTAGACATTCCGTTAGCTAGCTAGGCATTCCAATAGCTAGTCAACTAAACCACGTGCTAACTTGAAATGTTTTTGTCCTGCAGTCAACTGTGTCAAAGATGGCTCCCCTAACCCGGATCCTACGGGAGGTTACAGCCGCACTGACCAATCCAGGGGCTGGAGGCGGTCAGGTCTCCTCCCCCAGGTCCAGCTTGGCCACGCCCCCCCTGTCCCCACCTCTCTCCGCTGCCTCCATCTCTACTGGCCTCCACAGCATGGGTCTGGACGGGCCAATCACAGGGTAGGTCAGGCTCGGATGCACCAATCACACGACCAGCCCATAGGTTATGACACACCTACTTCAGAGGTCAACCTTGTTGGCGTGCATTTCCACAACAACTTATACTCTTCTTCGCTTAAAATGCTAATTCCCTGACTCCTGAGTACTTCTTCAACCTTCTCTTCCCCTCCTCCCCCCTTGTCTCTCCTGTCTTCCAGGATGGTGGACTTCACCAGGCTTCCATCTCCGACCCCAGAGAATAAGGACCTGTTCTTCGTGACCAAGAGCTCTGGCCTGCAGCCTTCCTGCCTCCAGCAGTCTCCTGCCCGCAGCTCCAGCTACTCTGAGGCCACCGAGGGCGACGCCCTGGCCAATGGGAGTAAAGGCGTTTTCATGACGCTAGCCAATGGCAGTAAGAGCTTGTCCCTGGTGGACCTACAGGACCGCAGCCTAGACAGCCCGGCAGGCCCCGCCCTCTCGCCAACTGACGGCAACGACTGCCAATCACCTGTCGGCTGGACCACTCGCACCCACCAGGTGGCTCCCACCCTCAGGAGGACAGGCCACACCCCCAGCACAGACTCCGCCTCCGGCCGTTCCCAACTCCTCCCCCTCTCCTTTCAGAATCCTGTCTACCAGATGGTCTCCATGACGAGCGTGTCGCCACGGCAGCAGGACTCCCCCGTGCTGACCACGCCCCCTCGCGACTCCGGCTCTGACGGACACAGTTCAGCCAGTTCCCATGGCAACGCAGACGAGGTCAGCGGAGGAGGAAAACACGCCTTCCTGACCCAGATGCCTCTCGGTGTGGGGGGAGGGGGAGGGGGAGGCAGCGAGGAGTTCGTCCGGCGTTCTGGCGAGTTCTCTCGCCGGCAGCTCTCGCTAACAGAGACCCCGCCCCCAAGTGTCATTGTCCCTCGCCAGAACAGTGCCGGGCCACAGCGGAGAATCGACCAGCCCCCTCCCCCTGCCACACCCCCAGCCCCGCCCACCATCAGCAGAGGCCGCACCCCTCCCAGCATGCTGGGCGGAGCCTATCCAGGGCAGAGGCCTGCCTCTGGCAGCATGATGTCATCGTCTCCTGATTGGCCCAGCGGTGGAACGCGGCTCCGACAGCAGTCCTCATCCTCAAAAGGAGACAGCCCTGAGAGCAAGCAGCGAACCCTCATCAAGGTGACCTTCCTGTGACCTCTGACCTCCTCTGCTCTCCCTGTTTAAAGACAGATGCAGACATCATTAAAGCGCTCCCATCTCTCCCTGTGTGTGTCCAGGCGCCCTCCCCAGTCAACCCCAACGCCCTGGACCGTACGGCGGCCTGGCTGCTGAACATGAACGTCCAGTATGTGGAGCAGGAGGGGGCGGAGAGCGACGGCAGGCACAGAGATGATGTCACACAGACGGAGAAGGTAAACCCTCCCCCTTCCATGTTCTTCCTGTCAGTCCCTAACCAGCAGGAGAAGCTAGCCGCCCCCATGTTCCTATCTCCGTGTCCGGGTTCTAACAGCGGGTTCCTCTGTGGACCCCTGCCTCCTCTGTGTGTTCCCCCCTCAGTACCAGCAGGAGATCCTGGTTCTCCAGGAGCGTCTACGGGGAACGTCCCAGCGCCTGGAGGAGTACGAGACCCGCTTGGCGGTGCAGGACGAGCAGAACCAGCGCATGCTGCAGGAGTACCAGGCCCGGCTGGAGGACACGGAGGAAAGACTGCGTCGCACCCAAGACGACAAGGACCTGCAGATGAAGAGCATCATCAGCAGGTGGGGCGAGCCTCCTCACGAAACGAGTGCATCCATGTTTTTTTGTCTTCTTCTTTGATTGTATTTTTTTTTTTCAGGTTGATGTCTGTGGAGGAGGAGCTTAAGAAGGACCACTCAGACATGCAGTCTGTGATCGACTCCAAACAGAAGATCATCGAGGCTCAGGTAGCACTCAGCCTTCTGCTAATGTGTTTCATGTGGTTTCAAGTGCTTCGTAATGATCAGACATCGTTACATGAGAGCTTTAGAGAACATTGCCCTCTGGTGGTTAGAACAAGGAACAATATCTACATGAGGTTCAGCATAGGATTTACTCTGTCTCTCTCTACCTGTCTGTCTCTTCCCTGTCTCTCCCCCTATCTCTGCCTGTCTGTCTCTCCCCATTTATCTCTACCTGTCTCTGTCTGTCTGCCTGTCTGTCTCTCCATCTCCCTCGTCTGTGTAGGAGAAGCGGATAGCGTCGCTGGACGCCGCCAACTCTCGTCTGATGGGCGCCCTGAGCCAGCTGAAGGAGCGCTACAGCGCGCAGAGCAGGAACGGCCTCTCCCCCACCAACCCCAGCAAGCTGCAGATCACAGAGAACGGAGAGTTCCGGAACAGCAGCAACTGTTAGGCTGGAGGAGGGGTGGGGTGGGGGGGGGAGGAGTGGAGTCAAGGGATGGATGGAGGGGTGTGGCCTGAGAAGCCTGATTGGTCACTATTGTGGGAGGCGCCAGAGGAATCAGGACGGCTCACCTGAGAGACAGATCTCCATGGTGACCAGGTGAGGATCAGTAACAGTGTTGTGTTGCCTTCTGGACCCTGTCTGCAGTCTGACCCCAGGCCCTGGACAAACTGAGCAGGCAGGACCTCGCTGGAGTTCTGGGGCTCTGTGTCACCTGCCCTGGATGGAGGCACTGACCCCCCCCCCCCCAGCTCACCCCCCAACCCCAAACTCTGTGAGACTCCAGCCCCACACCCTGAACTCAGTATTCACCCCACAGCCTTGACCTCCGAGAGGGCTGCCGATGTCACTTCCTGTCGTACTCTACAGGAGGGGCTGCTCTGACAGGAAACAGGAAGCTGTCATGCCCTCTTACTCGCTGTCGGTAACAACGACTTCCACCTTTTCCACTCTCTGTTTGACTTGAACCTAGTAGCATCCGTATATCATGAACACACTAAAGTGTTGGCTTTCAGAACGCATTATCATCCAACCTTTCTGTATCTTACCTGTATTTGTTGACCTTACCTGTATGACATGTTTACCGTACCTTTACGTGTTAGCTTACTGCAGACAGTGGATTTTGCATGTACCATAATTACACCTGGACTTCAGGTAGGCTTAGTTGGAACCAAATGGTAAAGAAATATTTTAATTCCCATAATCTGGTGCATCATGAATTAGTTTATATAGGCTCCACAAAGATGTAGATAAAAACATTGACAGTATTTTTATGGGTTGTTTAGTGGGGAGGGGATAGTATTTGTACAGTTCCGTATGTGTTGTGTTGTTCAAATTACAAGACAACTATTCTGATGGTTCTTAACTGGTGTTCTAGCAGTAAATCATTCATGAATCTTTCCTTTCACCTAGTTCTCATCCCTCCATCCCTGCCTCCATCCCACCCTCCTCCTCCTCCCTGTCAGATAATGGAGATGGTCTGTGATGGTAATAAAGTTCTGTTTTTAAATGTTTAAAAGTTACCAGTAAACTTGTATTGAACATATGTTTTACATTTATGTTCAAGTAAGTCACTATTTATCGATTTTAATTTGATTTTTTGGGTTGCTTTGTTTTAATAAACAGCCTTCATGTTTAAGAGCCTGTTAAGGGTGTATTGAGGCGTCTCTGAAGGCTGAAGGAAGGCGACACGCTCAGCCCAGGGTCTCCACGGTTACCAGACATGATGAGGCAACGTTCCGTTTGGAACCCTGTTCTCTGAGGAAAGCAGCTATGAAGGTTCACTAAGACAGCACGTGGCTTTAGTAAACACACTCACATAACTTAACACATGCAAGCTTTATTTCACCACGATCACCTTTTCTTCTTGTGGTACAGTAAATAAGAAAGGAGAGGAGAGATAAGTGGATTCTGAAGAAGAAGGAAAAGAAACAGGTGTGGCTGGTCCAGGTGAGGTCAGTCCCTGAGGTCAGTCCCTGGTGCCGTACCAGCTGGGACCCAGCAGGGGGTCAGTGCTGAGGGTCAGGTGGGTCAGCTCGCTGTACCTCAGGTGACCCTCGTACGCCGCCTGAGGAAACTCACCCAGCTCCACCGGAGGCCTTTTCCGTCGCCGTAGCGATATGTTACACAGGTCATCCAAAGGGGTACACATCACACAACCCATCGTTGTTGTTACGCACACACACACACACACACACCTTCAGATTAAGATCAAACCACACCAGAGGGCCTGATCACAGATCTAAACCTGTCAGAGATCAGATCTATAATCCATGTCTGGATGTTAGGTTGTAATAGGGAAACAAGGTTAATCCAGGGGGAAAAGAAAGATTGAACAGTTCTAGTCTGTTGGTCTAGTTTCTTGTTTTCGAGGTGGTCTGGTCACTTTTATCTGAACAGGTGGAAGAGGGAGAAATCTCTCATTTCTTCGTTTTCTGGAAGTTCAGCATTAAAGTACGGATCCTGGAGACGTTCTAGTGAGTCCAGACTGGATCTGTCCTGTCTAAAACCACCCCTCAGTCCAGAACCGTGAGCCCAGACCCTCCATATGAGCCTCCCATCACCTGCAGGTAAGACAGAGGGAGACTGATAGAACTGTCACGTAGACTCAACTGTGAATAGTTCCTCTCTATTCTGTATTTATATTACTGTGTTGTAATATACTGACAAGAACAACAAAAAAACATCAGTCTTCGTTTTAATGTTTTGGACAATCTGACAGGATAGATTCTTCCTCTCTACCTTATTAGCTAAAAAAAAAAAATCTGGTAAATACATTGAATCTAATAAATGAATTTCCATCCAAGTCCAGCAGAATGAAGAGATTAACCAAAAACTTACTGTGTCTCTGGAGATTTTCCCTCTGTGACTTTAAGACGTTTTGCCACAAAGGCTTTGACCAAGACAGTCCTGCCTATCTTCTGCCTCAACAAAACAGTTCTAGGTTAACAAATCAATGTAAACATTTGTTGACGTGATTCTGCAGAGCTGTAGTGTTGTTGTTGTCGTTACTGATGTCTTCTTCTGCTCTTCCTTCCCACAAACACACATCATAAACAACATCCCCTCTGATTACCTCTAACTTCCTTCTTGTGACTGCTGCATTCCAGCTCCGCACACAAAGACACCTCAGTCTGTTTCTCATGAATAAACACACACAACACACACACACACACACACACACATACACATATACCTAGGGACACACACATGCTGATCACAGGGATACCCTGACATGATAAAGTATCAGAGGAATGTCACACACCGACACGTTTAAAGTATTTATCGTTTCCAATGACAACATCCATGACAACATTGTGGTACCCGTCTGGATGGGCAGCAACACAGTGAACAATGATAACAGTGATTTTGACATTCAGTGTTTCTGACCAGTAAAGTCAATGTTTATAATCTATGTTTAGTCCCTGAATATCTTCTTGTCTCTAGTCTGGTCAGGTGAACTCTGACCTCCACACAACAGCCAATCACACGCCTCCCTGCGGCCCAAGCTGTTCCAGAACACCTCCCTCTAACCTCTCTTCCCTTCCCCAGCACGGCTCACCAATCCAACCTCTAACCAGGAAACAGAACTACACTTCCTGGATCTGACACTGACTGAACTACAACTCCCATGGTCACTTCCCCGGGCCTGCAGTGATGGCCAGGAGGCTGCTGGTCCTCTTCATGATGTTGGGGACAAACAGCAGCCCGGAGGCCCTCTCGATGCTCTCGATGGGAACCAGGAAGCGTTCCAGCGGGACGTTCTCGTCCACGGGAACGTTGGGCATCACGTAGGGGCGGAGCTCCACCTCGCCACGAGGCGTCTCCAGGATCAGAACCTTGAAGAAGTGGGTGGGGACCGCCACGTGGTTACGGCCAATCACCTGGTAGCGCACGTACATCTTGCCGTCCGGCTCCTGCCTTAGGACGCACAGGTGCGCACACACACACACACACACACACACACATCACAAACATACAGGTAAATAAACATAAGGCACAAATACACACATATTTCAAACACTGTTTATTACAAACCTCTTATTGTTGTGTGTGTGTCGGGTGTGTGTGGTTCTACCTGGGCAGGTAGAGGGGCCCAGTGCAGACGAACACGTTGAGACACTGCTTGGTGAGGGAGCGGGAGTATTGCTCCAGCTTGTTCCACCCTTTCTGGTTCAGCTGAGGATGCTGGCATAGAACAGGTACACTGACTAAGCAAAGAAAGCTGTCACACTCTTTAAGACATGCATAAGATCTGTATCAGATGTATAAGATGAGTCTAACTGGCAGCCATGGGCATTAGGAGTGACTGTTACTGGTTACCTGAGGTGAGACGTTGCTGAGGTAGAAGGTGTCCTCCATCGCCTTCTGGCTCCACTTATGGTTTCCTGCCGCCGCCAAGTGACCACGGTCGAATCCGCTTCCTTTATAATCCGCGTTAGTTGATCGGTGGTACATATGAACCGAGTCGTCCTCTTTAAAGTCGCAGAACTTTCGGTCTGAAGTCCCGGTGAGTGTCTCTGGGGTGAGGTGCTCTATCACCCAGGAGGCTGTCCGGGTCCGAGGATCATAAGACGTCACGTAAGACTCCCTGCTCTTGATGTTGGCCAGAGACGGGAAGCCGTACTTCATTACCGCAGTTGAACGGTTTCCTCCCATCGGACGCCCGCCCCCTTGGTACGGTACCATGTCAGATGCTGCGTCCACGCTCGGGATAGGGATCACGGGCACTCGGGTGAGGAGGAGCCCCCCCTGGATCTCTGACCCGTCTGATCTCAGACCAGCACCCACACCCACACCCACTGTCAAGGACACGGTGGAGACAAACCACTTGGAACAGATAAAACGATACATTCTATCAACTAGAAGTGGGCTGACTTTAATATAAATAATGAATTATTAACTGTCACAAAAAAAATATATGTGTATGAAGACGGACAGTAACTTGGAGCAGGTGCTGTTTCTTCATGCCGACTCCTTGGGCAGCAGTGTGTGTCGCGTAGATATGACGACATCACTACATTTAAAGGGGCTTTCACTGTACAGTGTTAATACACTAAGTATAACACACCTAAAATCTGTGGTTTAATTTTCTAAATTCCTGTCTAAATCTCACAAATACACACGTACCTCGAAAGTGTCGCTGACAGTTGCTCAAGCAAAGTTCGGGACTTATTTTTCGGTCTTCACTTATTCAGCCTGGTGTTGTGCCACCAGAAGCACCCCCAGTGTGGAAGTCATCCAGACAGCTGGTGCACCGGGGTGCATTGTGTATTACAGTGTAAATATCTGACAGACCACTGGACCATTTAATCTCTTTCTTTATTCCATAGTCAAGAAAGGCAACAGCAGCTCTTTTTTTACCAATCCAGTGGAGGGTTTGAAATAGTAAAACATCGATTTATGCTTCACATCCATCAGACTGATAGTGTTTACTTGGAACAAATTAACAATTTCTACCAAACATATTAAACCAATGTTTTTATAGGCCTACATTACAATGTTGACATGATATTTTAGTTTGGCTTGAATTATTTTGTTAAACTTGTGTAAATTGAGAAAGTATTTTGTTTCCCCAACAGTCGAAAGAAACACACTCCTTGGTCTCCGTGGGGAATCAGAAAACTTCATTTCAAAAGAACAGAAGAAGAATGTTGCTGGAGGTTCCACTAATGAAGCTGTGATTCGAGCAACAAACTTTTGAATGACGACAAGAAAACAACTTTGCACACAGAATCAAAGTCCGTCTTCACTCTGATCAGGGAGTGGCTATGATTCGTCAAGTTCTGTCAGAACAGCCAGTCCTTGACAGAGAAGCAGTCAAGCCGATCGGCCCAACGCACACACACTCTCTCCAACGCCCTTCCAACTCAATCCCCCAGAATGCAACAGCCCTGTCAGTCCCAGGTAGCCTGGGGGTCAAGTAGTGGTCCTAGCGGCTCCACAGTCACGCCCAGTTGAACTCCACCTCTGGGAGTACGGCCAGTGTGTGGACTCTAGACGGCCACTCTGAGCATGGCTGAGCCAAGCAGACTGGTGAGGATGAGGAGGGGGAGGGATGAAGAGGAGGAGGGGGCTGCGTTGGCCCTCCTGCAGCCCCTCATGCCCTCACAGCTCAGCTTTTCACACAGGACCCCCTTGTAGCCCTCGGAGCACGCGCACCTCTGATTGTCTACGCATGTGCCCCCATTCTGGCACAGCAGGAGGTCGTCATCACACACGTTGGCTGGGAAGAGAGGAGAGAAGATGGAGGGATGGAGGAGGAGGAGAGGAGACAGAGATGGAGGAGGAGGAGAGGAGACAGGGAGATGGAGGAGGAGGAGACAGGGAGATGGAGGAGGAGGAGAGGAGATGAAGAGATTGGGATTGAAGAGGAGGAGAGAATTTGAGAAGACAACAAATGAGGTGAGTCATTTTGGAAAGTAAAACTTAGTTGTTCTGAAACAGGAGCGGCAGCAGAAACACACCAGTTCTAATCACAGGCTGGAAACTTCCGGTGAGTGATTAAACAGCAGCGTTGAAACAACTGACAACTTAATTAAACAGCCTAGCAGATTGGTTGCTATCTGCCTTTACTGTGATCTGTTGATCTGTTGCTATTACTTACACTCCCAGTCACACTGAGAGAACACCTTCAGTTCCCCCCCCCACCCCCCCCACCCCTAAAGACACACGACAACACTTCCTCATCACATTCTCCCATCTATTCCTCTCATCCTCTTTTACCGCTCAACTCTATGTCGCTGTCTTCATTTCCTTCTCTCTTTCTCCCCCTCACCACCCCTGCACCCCCGCCCCCTCTGAACTCACCCACACAGCCCATGATCCAGCTGTACCCGGCCGTACAGCTGTCACACTTCTGCCCCGTGGTTCCGTCTTTGCACTCGCAGAAGCCTGACTCGTTGCAGCGTGCATGGAGAGACCCCAGCTGGTTACAGCTGCAGTCTGGGCGACACAAGCAAACAACACCGTTACACCGTGACAACACATATCTAGGTGTTAAGTCAGTCTAGGGGGAGCAGACTTGGTGTAGTGGCGTTGGTCGGACAGTAGGTGGCAGTGTGGCTCTATGACCGTAGGCCTAATAACAGGATTACATTAACAGGCTGTTTGTAGACTGTCTAATATTTTCTCACTTGAGAGTTTGTATAGAATAGTTGACTACTTTAGTTCAAATTCAATCATTTTGATTTAAGGAATGCATAGAGGCCAATGTTTGACCAAGGTTGCCTGTAGTGTGTGTGTGTGTGTGTGTGTGTGTGTGAATGTATATATGTGTGTGTGTGTGTGTTGTGGACAGACCGATGCAGACGTTCTCGTCGTCAAGCTCGAGTGACATGTTCCGGAAGTATCCGAGGCGGCAGGACTGACAGTTCTGTCCCCTGGTGTTGTGTTTGCAGCTCACGCACGTCACCACGTTGATAAAGTCAATGTAGCTGCAGCGGTTTGAGTGTCCGTAGCATTCGCAGTCTGACGGACGGAGAGAGAGGAGGGTGTGGGGGGGGGAGAGGCAGGAGAGGAGGGGAGAGAGGGGGGAGGGAGAGGAGGTAGAGGAGAGGAGGGGAGAGAGAGAGGAGAGGAGGGGAGACGGGGGCAGGGAGAGGAAAGGAGGGACAGAGGGCAGGGGAGAGAGAGATGAAGCAAGAAAGAGACAGAAGGTGGAGAGGACAAGAACAGAGAGAGAGAGTTAGTATCTTGAAGAGAGTGGGCTGCAGGAAAGGAGTGAGACAGGTACTGTATGTGAGAGTGAGACAGGTACTGTATGTGAGAGTGAGACAGGTACTGTATGTGAGAGTGAGACAGGTACTGTATGTGAGAGTGAGACAGGTACTGTATGTGAGAGTGAGACAGGTACTGTATGTGAGAGTGAGACAGGTACTGTATGTGAGAGTGAGACAGGTACTGTATGTGAGAGTGAGACAGGTACTGTATGTGAGAGTGAGACGGGTACTTTATGTGAGAGTGAGACAGGTACTGTATGTGAGAGTGAGACGGGTACTTTATGTGAGAGTGAGACAGGTACTGTATGTGAGAGTGAGACAGAGTGATTTCCAATTCGGTGACCATCTTGTGGCAGTTTGGTATTAATTTCCTGTTCATACTGCCAACGTTACCTGCCAGTTTACTGACTATAGGGCCTAAAGCTTGTAAATCTGTTCCAGGCAGTTTAAAAGACAGTTGATCCGGATGATCATGCTCCCAGTCAGGGTGTTAATATGGTGCTGGTGTCACATGAACACCTGCTGTCTCTAATGGTGGATCTGGAGCAATTAGTCAGAGACATATGGCTTGGGTTCCCCTCACTCGCTACACTAATACACTGCTTATGACAGCATGGCCACAATGATGTTCATGTCTCTAATGAGCGGGGAGGAGCTACGATACTATGCTGCTCAGTGGTCGAGCATCTGACAGCAGATCAAAAGATCCTGGGTTCTAAATCCCTCTACGTACGTCGCTATGGTTACAAGTGTCTGCTAACTGGACATGTTATTGTTAGAGTGTTGAAGACGTTAAGTGTGGAAACAGGAAATGGAACCAGCAGGGTTTTGAAGTGATGGAGGCTGGGATGTGTGGTGGTGAGAGGATCACAGGACTCATGGACAAGCAGACAAACCAGGTGTGAGCATACTGGTGCACAGCTTTTCCACAGTTACATACACACAACTTGTCTATGAAAGCAAGTTGCGCCTCTCGGGGATCTTTTAAAATCAATCAGAATTTGTTTCTCGCCGCAACAACAAAAAAAGCGCTTGGAGCAGCGTTCCTCCTGATCTCTACTGTCTCCTGGTGTGATGGCGTCTTACCTTGGAAGCTGATGTACGCGATCTTAGACAGCTCGCTGAACCTGGGTCCTCCAGGAATCAGCATCTTCACAACAGCTTGAAGGATAAAGCATCACAGCTGTGACATCACTGCCAGGAAGCTGGCCTGTTCAAGTCATGGGGGACTAAAGCGCCGATGGACTACAAGCACATTCAAACTGCTGGGGTTAGGAGTAATTCAGGACTACACACACACACACACACACTCACACTCACACACACACCCACACTCACTCACACACACACTCACACACACACTCACACACTCACACACTCACACACACACGCACACACTCACACACTCACACACACACACACTCGAACACACACTGCTAGGGTCAGGGATACTAGAGCCCTTTACACACTGGTAGTCAGTGGTATCACAGCAGACACGGGGATGTTACCAGCCACTAGCTACGTAACACAGCACCACACACCAACACAGCTGCTGGGAATCCAGATACCTTTTTTCTCATAGTCTTTCTTGTCAAAATCTTGCTTTTTTTTCTCTTTCACTTCCTCCTTGTCATCCTCTTTCCTGTCCTCTTTGGCTTCAGAAACTGTGCATCAGAGAGAATGTAAGAGAGCAGAAAGGAAGACAGTTCCAAAGCTTGACACCATCTTTACAGGTGTTGAATAAACCAGGGATAGTTTTGTTTTTTATTGTCCTTAACGTTGAACACAACGAGGTGCCAATGAGACTATCATCATCATCATAAATACCATTTCACTCTTTTGAGATTTTGTGATTTACAACGTGCTTTTGCAATACACGGTACATTCATGATGTACCTTTTTCGTCTGTAACTTTCTCCCCTTTTTTCTCTTCTTTTTTCTCTCCTTCCTCCCCTTCTTTTATCGCTTCTCCTTTCGTTTCCCCGCCCCCTTTCTCCGGCTTGCCTGGTTCTGCTGCCGCTGGGTCCGTTACTGGGGCAACAACATCTGTTACTGGGGCAACAGCATCTGTTACTGGGTTAACAGCTTCTGGACCTACTGTATCTGACCCACCCTCTGGTCCAGCAGCTGCATCAGGAGGTGTTTCTACTAGATCTGGAACTGAGGCTGGAGAAGCATCTGGGCCTGGATCTGTTACTGGGGAAACAGCATCAGGACCAACAGCATCATCTGGTGCAGCATCGTCCGGTACGAGATCTGCTACTGGAGCTAGATCATCTGGAACAGCATCATCCGATCCAGTGGAGTCTGGAACATCATCATCCGATCCAGTGGAGTCTGGAACAGCATCATCCGATCCAGTGGAGTCTGGAACATCATCATCCGATCCAGTGGAGTCTGGAACAGCATCATCCGATCCAGTGGAGTCTGGAACAGCATCATCCGATCCAGTGGAGTCTGGAACAGCATCATCCGATCCAGTGGAGTCTGGAACAGCATCATCCGATCCAGTGGAGTCTGGAACATCATCATCCGATCCAGTGGAGTCTGGAATGGCATCATCCGATCCAGTGGAGTCTGGAACGGCATCATCCAATCCAGTGGAGTCTGGAATGGCATCATCCGATCCAGTGGAGTCTGGAACGGCATAATCCGATCCAGTGGAGTCTGGAAGGGCATCATCCGATCCAGTGGAGTCTGGAACGGCATCATCCAATCCAGTGGAGTCTGGAATGGCATCATCCGATCCAGTGGAGTCTGGAACGGCATCATCCGATCCAGTGGAGTCTGCAAAGGCATCATCCGATCCAGTGGAATCTGGAATGGCATCATCCGATCCAGTGGAGTCTGGAAGAGCATCATCCGATCCAGTGGAGTTTGGAATGGCATCATCCGATCCAGTGGATTCTGGAAGAGCATCATCCGATCCAGGAGGATCTGAAATGGCATCATCCGCATCTGTATCAGCTGTGGAGGTTACACTGTCTGGAGGGGGAGGAGCATCTCTATCTGGAGGTGGAGCTTCCACATCAGTGGGAGGGGCTTCTGAAAAGGGGAGAGGGGCTTCCACATCTGAAGGTGGGGCTTCCACATCAGGAGGTGGGGCTTCAGCCTCTGGAGGAGGGGCTTCTCCATCTGGGGGCAGGGCTTCTCCATCTGGGGGTGGGGCCTCCACATCTGGGGGAGGAGCCTCCACATCTGTGTCTGTGCCAGAGTCTGTGTCTGTAGACGTCACATCAGTCCCTGCAGTGCTACTGTCACTGGCTGTGCTCGTGTCTGTGCTGGTGGGAGACAAGACAGACGGGGAGCTGCTTGTGTCTGTAGTTCTCACAGCAGTTACAAGGGCTGTGGTGTCAGTTGCTGCAGTGACTGTAACCATGATTGTACTGCTTGTGTCAGTGTCAGTCGATGTACTGATGTCGTTTGTTGTACCGATGTCGGTAGTGGTACTAGCCGACACAGCGGTTGTACTAGCACTGTCAGTTGTTGCGTCAGTTGCTGCAGTCACTGGGCGGTCTGTAGTGTCAGTGACTCCATCTGATGTAGCGATGATGTCATCAGAGGAAGCCGTGACTGAGTCAGTGTTGTCGACCACGTCGTCAAGGAAGGAGGAAGAAGTAACTGGAAGATGGTTACAGAGAAACCAGAAGTTTACCAACATACCAGAGACTCTCTTCTGTCCGTCCAGACCACCGGTGTCAAACTGCAGTCCTCCAGGGCCTCCTGGTCCTGATCTGAGATGTCTCCCTGCTCCGGAACACCTCACACAGAGCTTGATAACGAGCCTTCATTAGAATCAGGTGTGCTGGAGGCAGGGAAACATCTAGAACCTTCAGGACAGCGGCCCCCGATGACTGGAGTTTGACACCTCTGGTCTAGACGGTGGGAGTCTGTCAGTCTGGGAGTCTCTTTCAGCATCTCAAGTTTCCCTCATCGACTTTCAGCCAGTTTCAACATTCTCCTTTATTTATCCTTTTTCTTGCCCCCCTCTGGTTATCCTGTTTTTTTGTGACTTCCCCTCATTGGTGCCTCCTCTCTTTCCTCCTCGTCTGCTCAATGACAACCTTGTCCTTCCTGTTGTGGTGTCGTGTATCCTTCTCTTTCCATCTCTGCCCTTTTTCTGTCCCCTTCTCTCTCTCTCTCTCTCTCCCTCTCTCTCTCTGTCCCTCTTTAACCCCTCCTTCCCATCTCTCTGTATTTTTATTTATTTATTTATATTCTTTGTGTATCAAATTTCTATCTTCTCCATTCTCTCTCCTTATCATTCTCTAAATCTCTGCCACTCTCCTCAACCCCCTCTCTCTCTCTCTCTTTCTCTTCCTCTCTCTCCATCTCTCTCTTTCTCTCTCTCCCTCTCTCTCTCTATCTCTCTTTCTCTCTCTCTCTTTCTCTCTCTCTCTCTCTTTCTCTCTCTCTCTCTTTATCTCTTTCTCTCTCTTTCTCTCTCTCTCTCTCTCTCTCTCTCTCCCTCTCTCTCTTGACCCCCTCTGTCCTTCCTAACCTGCCCTCGCTCCACTGGTGAAATATTTAGCAGCAGTTGATTCATAAATAGCATAAAGCTTTGTTGCCTATATAATACTGTATGACCCCTACCTCTCTTTCTCTACCATCCAGTGTGTGTGTTATTGTGTGTGTGTGTGTAGAACTGTAGTATTCCTAACTCTAGCAGTGTGTGTGTGTATTCACATGTGTGTATAGGCCTGTAAGATTAGACCCTAGATCCGACCCGGCCTGCTCTGGCCCAGTCCCAGATCTAGAGTTAGGACTGCTAGCTAAAGTTAGATCACAGTTGAACTGCGGCTCTGTAATCCCTACGGTTACTACATCACCTAGGTAACCTCTGGCAGCTGCTGTCCAAAGGCGAGCCTCTATGCTGTGTGTTCTACAGACTCAGACAGGATGTTACATCACAGCTCATCATCACAGGGGGAGAGTCCACTCTTGTTTTATTTTGAAGGAAGCTTGGCTGGGAGTCACAGTGGGTTTAAGGGTTCGAGTGTGGAGAGATAGACTCACTAGCAGCCATGTGTGTGTGGGGTTCTGATTCCATATATTTACTAAAGAGAAAAACTTCTTCTAGAGCTCTCAGATAACTTTTCTTTGTGAGAAAAAAGTATTCTCTAAAAGGGGTTCAACGATCCGGGAGACACATACAGTTTATATACAGGACACTGAGGAACTGGGCTTACCTTCAGGCGTTGCCATAGCGTTTTGGGCCGTGACAGGTACGCTGGTGTCAGAGGGGTTGTCTGTCTGGGCGGGGCTAGTGGCATCCGTTGCCATGGTGGGCGTGGTTTGGTCTTTTGCCACAGCTGGCACTTAAAGGAGCAGTGACATCATATTTACTGTGCTGGTCGCTAACTTTTCAATATGGCTGCTAGGATGCTAATGAAGCTAGCTAGGAGCCTTTCAGCTGGTCCAGAACCACTACAGAACTAGGCTAGTACTGGTCTCCCACCTGGGTCTTCTCCTGGCGCCTGATTGGCTGTGGCTACGTCAGGTGACGCAGTTGGATTTTCTGAGTCCCCCAGGGGGTCAGAGCTTTCAGGCAGACCGGAGGGAGAGGGGGGGGTCAGGGAGCTGACCGCAGGGTCCCCCACTGTCTGGAGGGCGTCTGGAGGGTTAAGAGTTAGAACCATGTGATGTCACTCAGAATGTCTGGCTCTACAGGGATTGGCTAGAGAGGGCAGGGTGCAGTCACAGGCTGAGGGACAGGCTGAGGGACAGCTGCTTCTTTGTAAATGAGGGTGTTGTCATTCAGACAGAGGGATCTGATCACACACACACACTTACAAACGCACACACCCTTACAAATGCAGCAGATATTTTAACCTTGCCCTCGACCAATCAGGATTGCTTCCTGCCGGTCAGGGGTTTTAATGATGTTGGAAGATGCACGGCCATGTTCTGCTGCTGCTGCCTCTCTGAAGCCCACAGCACCGGACACATGTGTCCTACTGTACGCCTGTGTGTGGGGGGGCATGTTAGGGTGTGTGTGTGTGAGCGTGTTGGTGTGAGCGCGTTGGTGTGAGCGTTTGTGTGTGTAGTGCTCCCTGTGTGTGTGTAGTGCTCCCTGTGTGTGTGTGTGTGTGTGTGTGTAGTGGTCCCTGTGTGTGTGTGTGTGTGTGTGTAGTAGCCTGTGTGTGTCTCCTGCTGTGCAGCATGCTGATGCTTTATTAAGGCAGCTTCTTCTTCTGGGGTTGGTAATTAGTGCCTGGCCAGGGGGACGCTTCCAAGCTCATAACACACACCTCATTA
>CM059344.1:1359622-1364622 GCA_030340685.1 Protosalanx chinensis
TATAACGGCGTGACATGCGTGTATTTTTAATTGAATTATATCGCGAGGCTCTTTTCGCTGATGGGATTTCAGTCTTTACAAGAACTCCCTGTTTAAATGACGAATAAATAAATAAATCTCTGCCTCATTAGACCAGACTCCTTCAGAGCAGCTTCCAGCGCGAGAGGGAGGAGAGACGCGAGGGATGGAGGGAGGGGGGGGGGGAGTGGGGGAGCGGGGAGGGAGGGAGGGAAAGGGGAAGGGGGAAGGAGATCCGGAGGGAGAGAGGAGAAAAGGGAAAGGAGATAAGAGAGAGGAGTAAAAAAAAGGGGGGGGGGGGTGGAGCGAGAGAGGAGGGGGAGTAAAAAGCACAGCTGCATCTTCTGCGGGGCAGGAGTGACTGAAACTCCGTCTAAATCATTCATGAGACGCAAAAGCCTCTCCTATAAAGAGCACAACTCTCCCTTGAATACTCAATCTAACTCTTCCTGCACCCTGCAATCACGTGCACACGGACTGACGGGATGGTCAGAATGCACGTGAAGCTTATTTCAGACCGTCCGTGTGTCCAAAAAGCACGTTTTACAAAACTCCATGTTTGAGAGTTTTTGTTATAACCTTGGAAATCTTTAAACCAAATGAACCCAACAAACTCACCAAGGTACAGAAGCGCTCCGGGGGGTTGCCGCACGTGATACCAGGAGGGTCCACGCGCACTTGCATGAGCTCTTTCATGGCCATGGCTTTGGGTTGGCACGCGTAGAACTCCCAGTTTGGTCCGTCGTCCTTGCTCACCAGAGACTTGCACACCTCATACTGGCCCAGAGACACAGCGGCGCAGTGGAGGAGGAACAGCACCTGCCAGAGCAGGGCTGTGGGACGGACGGTCGACATGGTCAGAGACCCTGGATCCGCACGGCACGCGCAGTGCCACTGTGGCCTCGCGACGATAACCCGTCAGCAGGGAAACCTTTTAGCTGTCATACTACCGGAGGCGAAAGCGTCAAAACAACTGTCAAGCTGTCTAAATGTTCAATTCGTGTAACTCCAAAATATACTTTTCATTCGTATTATAGTTTCTCTACAATATATGAATTAGTGATTTGGCTACTTTTTTTTTTTAAGTGGATGTAAAGTTGCTCTCGTTTGACATTGTTTATCATATATTGCAGACTTGTCACATCTTCCGTTGTCATATGAGATCATCCATCCTGCCACGCGCAGGCTGTCTCCGGTGTCCTTGAAGCAGCGCGTGAGGGGACTCCGTGGACCAGCAGTGCCCACGCGCTTCTCTCATGTCAGGCGGTGGCGCTCTGTAACAGAGATCAAATATATTACTGTCCAAAAACTCGACTTTAAACTACAATATAATAGTCTAAAACGCATAGCCTAGATATTTTGCTTGAATTTAAGAACCGGACACAAATGGTAGGAACCTACTTTAGACCTTTTTCTAGAACCCTGCAGTTAAATGATCTGTCAACAAGCGGTCCAACTGCATCTCTTATCATTCTGTAGTGTAAAGCTCCAAGTCTTTGAACTTTTGTCACGTCTCAACTTCGTGGGTTGGCAGCTAATTTAACTCGAGTTCTGTTATGCACACAACATTTCAGTCACATTTGTGGAACATGCTTTTCCGAAAAGCTCAATGAAAATGTAAACGAACTGTGATAAAACAATGAAATATATCAATACCTGCACAAATCAAAGTGGTGGGTTACAGTTAGAGTACTGAGACCTCATTTGAATATTCTGACTGCATGCTGATATTTACAAACACATAAGGAAAGATTGCACTTACGGAATGAATGAAGTCTAAATCCAGTATTTTTGACCTCGTGCTCTATATTCTGCAGATCCCGTCCTCACTATAAGAAGATTAGACTAGATTCTCCTCGCACTGTTACTTCTCGCTCGCAGTACTTTTGAAGTGAGTCGCGCGCAGGGTTGCGGTTGGTCACCATGGGTACGAAGAAACTGCAAGAATTGATCGCTATGATTTATCAGTTTAGTTTGAACCAATGTGTTTCTCTCTCTCTCTCTTTTTGTAAACTTTAAAACAATCTCCAGTGATCTATAAACTAGGCTTTTCTCTCAAGGGCATATGTATCTATCTTTCGCCCTCTCAGTCTCCATAATTGATTAAACTGTATCGGTGTATCAAGCTTATATGCGGAACTTCTCACCGCCCAGAAATAGAGAGGCGTCCCAGGAGTGAGCTGGTCCGATCCCCACCCAGCTTAAAGGAGCAGTCCGCATAAATACTCACCACGCAATGCATCTAACACCCAACTATGCAGGTTTACACTTAGACTAGTCTGGGTGATTATAGTAACTCTAGAATCTAAAGTGTAAGCGAGTTGTTCAGTTTTTTTTGCCTGAATATTGGGTGATTTAGTTTATCTTGATAATTTATGATTGATTTGATATTGTGGTTGTAATGTATAATCTTAATTAGGTTTAAATGGTTTAGACACGCATTTGGGCCTCAATTTTTGAGGACTACACTCATGCCGCTGTCCGTGGTCCTGATACAAGATCACAGGTTGTAGTGGAGGAAATCAAGGTCAGAAAAACTACATTTCCCGTGATGCAGACTTAGTGAATGACGTCACCTGTGCGACGCTCCTGCTTTGTGGTCCAGTGGAAAGAAAACATGGCGGACGTGATGAACGTTGGTGTCAATTTAGAAGCGTTTTCTCAGGCTATTAATGCCATTCAAGCCCTTCGTTCAAGTGTAACAAGGGTCTTTGATTCTCTTAAAGATGGAATGAAAAATAAAGAAACCCTTGAAGGTCGGGAAAAGCTTTTCACAACCGAGTTTCAAGACAATTTGCAGTCAGTAAATCGCGATTTAAAGTGAGCAACAAGGAGCAGCTTTATCTTTATCAAATGATATCATCATACAAACATTAGGAAAGTGACAAACGTGTGTGTTGGATTTAAAGCAGTGCTGATGTGTTATGTTGTTTGTGAGCAGTGAGTTGGAGAGGTTAAGTACTCTGGTTGGACGTCCATCAGAAAGTCATCCTCTCCATAACAGTGGCCTGTTAAGTCTGGACCCAGTTCAGGACAAGACTCCTCTATACAGCCAGCTGCTGCAGGCCTATAAATGGTCAAATAAAGTGAGTAACCAGACAGTGAAATACTCGGTTGCACGTTTGACTTGTTCACAATATGCATGTTTATTCCCGTCAAACGGATTTGGGTTCCGTCTGTCAGTCTCGTTAGGTAGGACCGAGTTCAGCCGGTTCTGTTTCCTTATGGCGCCTCTGTGTGTTTGTCGGTCTGTCCGTGATCATCGTCAAGACAACAAGAAACAATGAGTGTTACAGCAACTCTGTCTACTGTTTGATGTGGTATGAAGGAACAAGGACTCTTCTGTTGATAATACACAGCTGGTCCCCACTTCAAAACACACACACACACACACACTTAGATTCCACTCTAGCACACACACCCTCCTGTCCCCACTCCAGCGGAATATAGCTTGCTACCCACTCCACACTGAAGTGGTCGAACCCTTTAAGATCCTTCCTCATTTCCTGCCTCCGTGTTGTTTCAGCATCAGTGTCTGTCCTTTGATCAGGTGTATTCCCAGTATGGGGTCTCTGTCTCTCATCTCACACACACACGCTCCCCTTAAGCACACACACACATACACAAACACACACATACACAAACACACACATACACACACACTTTTAGGGAGGTGTTTGATGGAAGGCTTCCCATGACCTCTGACCTTGAGAGAGGTTACAGAAACCTGTCACCGGGAGAACAAACAAGAACATCAGCGATGACCTTATGACCTTTAAGGCTGTAGCACAATAACATCTGTAGAAGTAGAATATGACTAGGCTGTCTGTGAGTCTGTTTAGACTGTGTGTAGGTGGAGAGATGTGTGTGTGTGTGTGTTGGGGAGAAGCTGACACATTTGACCTGCAGACTCTACCCACAGTCTCCTTCTGTGCAGGATCTGTAGGTCTGAACCCTCTCTGCTTACAGCCTGGCTCGCTTGTTAGCATCAGAAGTTCAGTCTCCTCTTCTGCAGACATCCGTAACTTCAGGCTTCCTCGGCTGGATCCTTTTATGATCCGTAACTCTCTCTGTCCTCGGGGCCTCCGGCTCAGATCGGGCGTCCAAGGTGACTCTGCCTGGGGCCATCCTGTACTTCTTCTCAGCCAGTGGCCTCTGCTTAACCCTCACCGCTAATGAGCTACAATTAGTCCTCCTGTCACAGAGGCATGGCTCACGTGCACACGCTCACGTGCACACGCTCTCCCCACCAGCCATGAGAGCTGGCTCTGTGTGCTGTCTGGATGGGACCTTGTTTTTTCGCCTCAGTACACACACACACACACATACATGTGCACATGAGTACATGTGTACATGCCTGCACACATACAGAGTAATTAGAGAGGCAGACACAGACAGATAAATACATGAAAACAAACAGGGGGGGTAGAAAGACAAACAGTCAGCTAGAAAAACAGTCAGATCAGATGAATTGTTCAGCCTGTCTTATCTAAATTAAGAGGAGCTGGTGGGACTGTTTGGAAAATGTGCTGCTGGGAGCCGTTTGATCATGTTCTGTCTGCTGAAGCCAGCTTCCTTATTATTTCTGGGAGGAAGAAGTGTGTGTATAGTTGTATGTGTGTGTGTGTGTGTGTGTGGGGGGGGGGGGGGTAGAGAGAGAGAGACTGTGTCTGTGTATGAAGTCAGTGTGTGTGTATAGTTGTATGTTGTGTGTAGACTTGGTGTGTTGCGATGTGTGTGTGTGTGAACACTAACTCCTCATTAAAGGGGTGGGAGACAGCGGGGGACCTTTGATAGGGCAGGACCAGGTCTCCTCTATTCTGAAGGCCACACATTCATCAGCAGCTTCCACAGTCGGGGAAGGACCTTTCATTTAAAGCTGCTTTGGTATTCGTGCTCTAGTGGAGCTGGAGACTGCAGTCATGGAATACGAGCCTTATTGGAAGCGTTTGGTTGAAAGAACAGCAGTTTCTAGAACCAAA
>CM059344.1:1367122-1452122 GCA_030340685.1 Protosalanx chinensis
CCCTCCCTCCCTCTCCACCTCCCTCCCTCTCCACCTCCCTCCCTCCCTCCCTCTCCACCTCCCTCCCTCTCCACCTCCCTCCCTCTCCACCTCCCTCCCTCCCTCCCTCTCCACCTCCCTCCCTCCCTCTCCACCTCCCTCCCTCTCCACCTCCCTCCCTCTCCACCTCCCTCCCTCCCTCCCTCACAGACGTGGTTGAGGAGCTACATCAAGTTGTTCCAGAGTCCGTGTCAGCGCTGTGGCCGCTTCCTGCAGGACGGCCTTCCTCCCACCTGGAGAGACTTCCGCACTCTGGAAGCCTTCCACGATACCTGCCGGCAGTAACACACACACACACTCACCTGTAAATAAGCACACACACTCCTGCCCTCTTTACACTTTCAACACAACAAAGAAATGCTTTGAATCCATCAGCCCACCCAACACCCCTCATTGTTTTTGAAGTATTAAATATTTCATGCTCTGAGTTGGCAGTGTGTGTGGAGAGGGACTGTGAACAGGAACTGTAGCCCAGAAAATCTGTGATTTCGATTGGTTCCAAACTGCTCACCTACTTTTATAAGCCCCTTTAAAAAGTCCTGTTTCGTAAAAACTCCTGAAAAAGTTCTGTTTTGTAACCCTTAGAAATAAAGTTGTGATATTCTTCATGAAAATCTCCTCGTGACTTCGTCATGATCCAGCGGACTTCCTCTTCTGTCTTATAATGAATTCATGTTCCTGGTGTTTTTTATGCTTTCCCCCCACAAACACAGAGCCAACCAAGGCATTCAGAGACATGAATAATGGAAGTTGTTTACTTGCTGTGCTGAACCTGTTTACCTCTGTAATGTTTGTAATGTGGTTTAGTCAGGGATGCTTTGTACTCTGAAACCTGCTGTGACAGTCAGGGATCAAAAGGTTAAAGGTGAAGTTGTCTTCTGGCTGATTCTGTCATTTAAACGTAAACAAACTAATCATCTTTAAACTGTAAAATGTTCACCTCAGTTCAGTCTTTAGGGAAGATGATGTCTCTGGATCCGTGTCCCTCTGCTGATCAGCTCATCAAGACACTCCAGCATGAGATCCTGCTGAGCCACATGACAGCCCAGACCTCTCTCACCTCTCTGGATTACAATATGGACGATTCTCATCTAGCCAAATACCATCTTCTCCCTGAGCATCAGTTCTCTGACCCTCCTCTTTTATTAGATATATGCAAATGAACTCTTCGGTGTTGTTACAGACGTCTACGCACAACAATGTTTTCCGGCGCGTTCCGAAAGCCAAACCCGACAGGGAGACTGTAAATTCTGTCTTAGAGTTCTCGGAACCCGGCGTTCTAGAACTGTGGGATGAGTTCTGATTGTGATGCTGTGCAGGGTGTTATGTGAGCAGGAGAGATGATAGGGCAGATATCCTGGGTGACGCTGATCTGGCAGTGTGTGTGTGGTGGTGTAATGATCTGTAATGATGCGTCTGTATGTGAGAGCTTGTATCATGCAGAGCAGGGCTGGCAGAGCTGCTTGTTACTCCATAGGAACCTCTGCAAGGGGCCTGGGGGAGGGGGGGTGGGGGGAGGGAGGGACAGGTTATCACTAATAATAACATGCTAATCTATCACTTCCTGCTTTATCAGCCAATCAATGACTGCCGTGGTCAGCCTGGCAGAGACTCAATAAAGTCGAGGAAAATTGGCAGCGCGAAGAACAAACATCCATCCTCCCATCTCATCTGGCCTCTTTAGTAATGAATCCAGCAGGACGGTAAAAAGGTCTGATTTGAGTTCACAGATCTAATAATTGACTACAGTGAAATCATATTCAGGGAGGAAGAACATGACTAACCTTTGCTTTCGAATGAATAATGCATCTAATGTTTATTTGAGCCTCATTATTCTGTTCCTTACTTCAGTTTCGCTCGTGCTGGTTAGTCAGACTGGAGGTCCTGGAGGTATTAGTCTGTAAAAGAACAAGAACGTTTACACACGTACTCTCTCTCAGTCTCTTTCACACACACACACATACACACACATATATGCCCACTAAGTGATACTAAATCACAGATATTTGTTTGTTTTCCCCAGCACTAGTTAAGTCTTCATTATTTTTCTTCTGAATGTAATTGAAACAGCACATCATCCTGTCAGGACAGAGTGTCTGGTCTGTGTGGCTCCTAATGGTCACCGTTAGCCTGTCATATTCCTGTGGAATCTGTGAGCGCAGGAGAGAATTAGGCGGCGTGCATTCAAATGAGAAACCATGTTACAGATTCCTTTTGATGGTACATCTATTTGAATATCTTTCAAGCTGTTTTCTCTTTAAAGGTATCTCCCACGTCTCTCAGTGTAACTTCAGTACAGACAGCTGTGCTCACTGGCTCTGGGCAGTGTTGGATACATGGAGTCTCTCAGAGCCAGAGGGGGAGAAGGTTAATACTGTCCTGAGGCCTCCTGCAGAGAGAGAGAGGTCTGGTCTATGTGCACTGACTTACTGGAAACTGTGTGTGTGTGTGTGTGGATGTGTGTGTGTGTGTGTGTGTGGATGTTTTTGTGTGTGTGTGGATGTTTGTGAAAGAGAGGGAGGGAGAGGGAGGGAGGGGATGAGAGATGGTTGGCTGGCATCTGTCTGATTACATCAAATGACCAGTCTCCATACGGCCTGTTAAATAATGGATTGATCAGTTTTGCTGTTGCAGTGTTTGCGTGTGTGTTTGTGTGTGTGTGTGTGTGTGTGTGTGTGTGTGTGACAGAATACTGGAAGAGAAGAGGTGGGATCCAGCTGACAAGGCTTTGCTGTTGCCTTTCCTCAAGCAACGGAAAACCTGAACTTTAATTTAACGACTGTTTATCTGTGCTGTACTCCAGAAACACAGCATCACAGCCAACGTAGCATAGGATAAATTATCACTCAAAAAATATAAATAATGCATGTCTCTTTCTCTCATGTAAATGACGTATTTGATCATGAACAAGCTGAGGGGATGAACACGGCCAGGCTGAGCCAACTGCCATTTATATTTCAGATGCACACACACACACACACACACACACAATACACACACATTCCACCACCAGCTACTGCAGATTTGTTCAGTGAGACCAGAATTTATTTATGAATAATATAAATATTACTAGAATCAGACTAATCTATTTTTTTATTATTAAAACACTGCCTCAAGACTAATCTAACATTTAACCAATGAAAATCAATTTAAATGTTATATTAACAATGTTTTACTGCTAGTTACGTGCACCATATGGTAGTTATATACATAATATAATTTATTTATGTTTATGTTATTCTGGTTGGATGCTAACTGTATTTCGTTACCCTGTACTTGTACCTGTGTAATGACATTAAAGTTGAATCTAATCTAATTCATGTGAACTTTATTAATAAACCATTTACAAAACATTTTTTACGGGAGGTTTTATTTTGGACTCAATTGTGTTCATAATTATAATATTTGAATTATGAGACTAAAAAGAACGAAAAACAATTGCCCCTTAAGAAACCCCCTCCATTGGGCTGCGCTACAACATCGCCATCTAGTGTTTTTTGGTGAGTATTACAAGTGCTGTTCTTCAGCGATGGTAAAGTGCAGCTCTATGTAGCGGATAAAAAATGCCCCTTAAGAAACCCCCTCCATAGGGCTGCGCTACAACATTGCTATCTGGTGGTTGACTGTGAGAACTGCAGCTGCACTTCTTATTTTCAACCGCTAGATGTCAATATTGTAGCGCAGCCCTATGGAAGAGGTTTGTTAAGGGGCAAAACAAATGTATCCCCCTAAAAAGCCCTTCCATAAGGCTGCGCTACAGTATTGACATCTAGTGGTTGATTGTGAGAACTGCAGCTGCAATTCTTACTTTAAACCGCTAGATGTCAATATTGTAGTGCAGCCCTATGGAAGGGCTTCTTAAGGGGTAAAACAATTTGTGTGCCGTTCTTGCAATAAACCACCAGATGCCGGTGGTAAAGCGCTGCTATATAGAAACAGACCGACTGGGAGGGTGAAGGATGTAATTTACGGAACTTGAAACTTTGAGCTAACATTTATTTTTTACGTAGGATGGCCAGTTCATCGCGTTTAACAGTTTATGTTGAACAGAATGGAAGCAAAAGGCAAAGCATATAAACGTACCACTTTTAATTGAAGTATTCCTGAACCTTGCTTTGAAATGTCGGGGAAACTCGAGAGTAAACGAGGTAAGATAAGAATAAAATTGTCATTTGTTACATCCGTGTTTCTTTGCGACACCAAATAACGTCACAAAAATGACATCATCAACATTAACATTTATGTATTTTGATTGTGTGTGTACGTGTGTAAGTGTAAATTGTCATTGTGTTATTGGCCATGGATACCTCACATATTCCTTTTCTCTTAACCCTAGTGTGTCTCCTGTGTTTCAGATCCTCAGCTATCTCCCCTGACCTCCTTCACTGTGAGGCTGAAACACAGATTCCACTCTCCTAAACTCAAAAGGAGCACTGGCAAGACTGTCTGTCGCACTCCTGAAGAGCCTGTTCACAGGGTCCTGCCCAAATCTGAGAGCAAGGTGGGCACCTTAATCGGTAGGTTGATAATCTGTGTGTGTGGGTGATAGAGAAATCATTGATGTGTGTGTGTGTTTCTGTGTCTGTCTGTGTGTGTCTGTGTGTGTGTGTGTGTGTGTCTGTTCAGCGTCTGAGTCACTTGGAGGTTCAGGAGAAGGAGGTTATCATTGCCCTTCGCTATTTCAAAATCATCGTGGATAAGATGGCTGTGGACAGCAGACTTCGAGAGATGCTGCCAGGTTCTGCCAGCAAGGTTCTAGAGGCGGTTCTACAGCTGTTCCAGACAGAACCCACCATGCAGCACCGGTACAGAACCTAGATCCTTGAACACTAATTCCTAAACACTAACCTTTAACACTTCAGATCCTAATTCCTAACCACTAACATCTTCAATCCTACCTCCTAACCACTTGACTTTAACCGCTGGTCTTGTGCTGTTCCCCACAGCCCTGCAACTCTCCTGGATCCTGTCTACCAGAGTGTGGCTGATCTCATCCGCTGGTCCGATCAGGTCCTTCTGAACGGAACCAACCAGCAATATAAAGATTCTACCGTCGCCACAGTGATCAAAGCCGTATTGGATGGTGTGAAGGTAATGTTGACATTACGGAGGTTACATCCATTAGGAAACGGTGAGACTATGTTAGATTACAGTTGGTAGACCTGGTAGATTACACCACAGATTACCACAGGAAGTTGTTGTGTCTGTTTAACGGTACATCCTGCCTTCAGGAGCTGGTAAAGATCACCATGGAGACAAAGGAGGATGCTTCTCAGACCAGACCATCATCACATTCCCCATCTTCGGCTTCAGCTCCAGCCCCAATCCCGGCCTCAGCTCCAGCCCCAATCCCGGCCTCAGCTCCAGCCCCAACTCTGGCCTCAGCTCCAGCTCGGACCCCATATACAGCCCCAGTCGAGATGAGGAACATGATGGAGCCTGCTGAGCCCCAGCCTCAGTCCCAGCCTCAGTCCCAGCCTGGGCCCCAGCCTCTTCCCACTGGGAGGAGAGAGGACGCCCCTCCTAAACCCCCCATCTGCAGTGGAAACACAGCAGAAAACAGGTGGGAGTCCGAGTCACCTTCACTTTCACTTTGACCAAACCTCTGTGACCACATGTTAACCCGGGTGGTTTCACATGCTGCTCTTGTATAAACAGAAACACAGTTAGAACTGTTTTGTGTGCGTGTCTGAGAGAGACATAGATACAGAGAGAGAAAGAGAGAGACACACAGAGACACAGAGACACAGAGAGAGAGAGAGCAGTGAAGTGAGGTGTGAAAGACGCAACTTCCTCTGAGCAAACCTGTTCTCAGAAGTGGACTCAAGTTCCCCCACACACACACACACACAGTGTCATGTCATCATGGTGCATGGTTAATGTTGTGTTTGGTCTCCAGTCCTCCCACCTAAGAGACGTTCGTCGACCCCAACACTCCTCCCCTCCTCCACCCTCCTCCCCTCCTCCAGGATCGCTGTTGTGGCTCCCATGAGGAGACTTACTCTCACACCCCCCAGCCTGAATATACAGGTACACCCACACACACAGACACACACACACACACACACTTTGATCTGCCAGACATAGTGACCAATTGCAATGGCACCACCCGGCCGGGGCTGTGTGTGTGTGTGTGTGTGTGTGTGTGTCAGGAGTGTGAGGAGAAGTGTGTGTCAGGCCTCAGGGAGGTGGAGGTGGCCAGGAGAGCAGAGTGTATCCAGCAGCAGGCCAGAGGGAGCTGGGGGAGGGACAGAGAGGCAGGAGGCTCCCTGGAGCATCTGAACAGACCCAGCAGACCCAGTCTAACTGGCACCAACTCCGAAGGTTTGAACCACAACACACACACAACCCACACCCACCCCACACACACCCCACACACATGCACCCACACAAAAAGTCTTAAGGCTCGGGAAGTGCGTGTGTGTGTCTGAGGGGTATGTTTCTTTATCTGTGGCAGGAAGTGATACATGTTGGTATTTCCTGCCTTAGGAGTGCACAGTGTTGCGCAAGGTTCACTTCGACAGACAGACAGGCAGAGATGGAACAAGCACACTTCTGAAAGGGTTAAATAAATCATTTAAGTAGCTAGCGAACTAGATTATTCTTTAATCCGTTATTGCTATTCTCACAAATGCAAGTGTCTGTGTGTGTTTGTGTGTGTGTGTCTGTAGACACCAACAGTGACCAGTATGATATGGACAATGACTTCCTGCTCGAGGATCTGTCCAATCAGGGCACTCTCCCTCCCTTAGGGGGCAGGCTCAGCCCTGTTGCAGAGTCCTCCTCATGTGCCCCCAACTTCTCAGCCCCGCCCCCTCCTGCCCTGCCCGAGAAGAAGCGGAGAAGCCTCGCCCCCCAGAGCCACGCCTCTCAGGCTCCTGCCTCCCAGAGCCCCGCCCCTCCAGAGCGCTGTCTCTCGGTTTACGACAACATCAGCCATGACGACGAATGTCCAACTCCCCCATTCCCGCTCTTCCTCCCCATGTTTCCCAGCATGCACCAGGATGAGGTCCTCACCAATAGCCCGCCTCCTCTACCAGAGAAGAAGAGCCGCCACAGTGAGTATCAGGCTGATGGTGGAGCTGGCATAGCTGTAAAATATAAATATTGGAAATAATGTTAAGGTTGAAAAAATATATAAACATGAGTACTTATACTTCTACTTGAGTGCAGGGTGTGTGTACTTTTACCATCTCTGCCTTCACCATACCTACCTACCTCCCTCTCCATCCCTCTCCTTCTCCATCCCTCCATCCCTCTCCTTCTCCATCCCTCCATCCCTCTCCTTCTCCATCCCTCCATCCCTCTCCTTCTCCATCCCTCCATCCCTCTCCTTCTCCATCCCTCTCCTTCTCCATCCCTCTCCTTCTCCATCCCTCCCTGGCAGTAATGCAGTACATGCAGTTTATGGAGGACTACCATGAGCCCCAGCCCTCCGTATTCTACCACAGCACTCAGAGTCACAGCTCCTACCGGCTGAGGAACCAGCGCTTCCAGGAGGCCTGTCAGCTCACGGACACCCTCCCCCCGCCCTCCCTGCCCCCCAAACAGAGGCAGCTGGTGGGTCACACACACCAAGCTCCTCCCACCTCAGGATGAGGCCGGGGGTTTCTGTTGACACGTGTTATTCCGTTGTTGCCAGGACGACAGCAGTGTTCCGGAGGACTGTCAGGAGATGCCAGCCTCAGAGAGTCTTCAGAGAGGTGCCAGCGACCTGGACCTGACAGAGAACTGGTGAGGTCACATCCTGAACATCTGATGACATGTTCATGAGAAGATACCAATGAATCGTAAACACACTCTGAAAGAGGGTTTTAACTTGAGGGTTTAGGTCGGTCAAGGTGCAGCCCACTGAGATATTTCTTGTTATATATATTTGTTAAATTACAGAACAGGATTATGTTTTTCATCAACAGTATTGTTTCATTTCTAAACCCTCTTCCTTGTCGCTATGCTGCTGTTGTTGTTCCTGTGTTTGCAGTGATCTCAGCGGTCAGGAAAAGGAGAGCTTGACCCTGGTCGACCCCACAGAGATCAAGTCCCTGCTCACCCTGAAACAGGAGGTACGCCCTGACCTTTGACCTCTCACCTCTGACCTGGGCTGGTCTGCTGGTGGAGCTTGTACTCAGCTAGGAATCTGATCGATCTGTCAATGTGCGGCTGCTATGGTGACGTCAGTGACCCTCGGTGTTCTGCCTGTCTGCCTGTCTGTCTGCCTGCCTGTCTGTCTGTCTCAGGATGATGATAGCCCAGATGTGCGGGCAGGTCCTGCTGACATCCTATTGGTCTACGCCACAACAACAGACCAGCAAGGTACACACATTTACCCACAATTCCTTTGTGCGTTTCTATGACATCGTCATTCCAGCTGTATTATCATGTCATGAGTAAAGGAGAGAGAGAGGGTGTTGTGACCACGATGTGTTCTGCTGCAGATATGGTGATGTACTGCGAAGCCTTCTTGGCAACATACAGAACCTTCATCACCCCTGAGGACCTGGTTAAGAAGCTGCACTACAGATATCCTCTCTAGAAGTACAGCCTATACACCTCCAGACATAGAGTCTATAGACTAGTCCTAGATGTCTCTAGATATAAACATTTTTATATACAGTCTATGCTTATTGAACCTAGATATACGTAGATGTAGATCCAGTTGAACTGGACTATATAGCTTTCCTCTATGTAGGAAGTTCTGGTTCCTTGACCCAGATGAACATACAGCAGGTTCTGCCACAGCACGGACGCCAGGAGGAAGGTGGCGAGTCGGAACAGCTTTTTAGTCCTGAACCGTGTGGTCGATGAGCTCTGGTAGGTCCAGATTCCCCCGCGACATCCTGTCTCATCTGTAGGGGGTGGGACAAGTGTTTGGACATCATCACTAGTCTTATTAGTCACACCTTGATAACCCCCCCCCCCCCCCCCTCAAACCCCTCCCCTCTCTTCCAGCGAAGTGGAGCTATCAGAGGAGCTGCTGCACTTCCTGTTGAAGCTGGTGTTCCGGCTGCTGATTGGTGGAGACCTCAGTCGGGCCCGCGTTCTCCGTTCCAAAATCCTGGACAAGGTGCAGCAGAGGAGGAAGCTGAACTCCACCCACTTCCTGTACCCGCTAGCTGCACGCGGTGTAGCTGCCAGGTACACACACACACGCGCACACACAGGCTACACGTATGCTCATTAGCATGACAACTGTTGTTGTTTGTACCAATGTGTGTGTGTGTGTGTGTGTGTGTATGTGTGCTTCCTCAGGCCAGGGACGCTGCTTGATTTCCGAAGCCATGAGATAGCTGAGCAGCTGACCCTCCTGGATGCTGAGCTCTTCTACAAGATCCAGGTGAGGAACCTGTCTCTCTTTCTCTAACCTGTCAGACTGCCCCTTCCTGTCTGTCTCTCCCCTGTCTCCCTCCCTCTCTAACCTGTCTGTCTGTCTGTCAGGTTCCAGAGGTGCTGCTCTGGGCCAAAGAGCAAAACGAGGAGCGTAGTCCCAACCTGACACTGTTCACTGAACACTTCAACAACATGTCCTACTGGTATGTTTGTCCTCCTGTCTCTCTCTCTCTGGCTGTCCACCTGTCTGTCTGATCTTGTGGCTGGTTAACTGTCTGTCTGTCTGTCCGTGGCCTGCAGGGTGCGTTCCTTGATCATGCTACAGGAGAAGGCTCAGGACCGAGAGAAGCTTCTCCTCAAATTCATTAAAGTCATGAAAGTACGTCCAGCCACCACACGATGCTGCCTTGGATCAAAGAACTGATGTCTTTAAGTTTAAATGATCCCGTTCATCATCTCCCTTCCTCTTTCAACAGCACTTAAGAAAACTGAATAACTTTAACTCCTACTTGGCAATCCTATCAGCTCTGGACTCCGCCCCTCTACGGAGACTGGAGTGGCAGAAGCAAACATCAGAGGTGAGAGGGGCTGTGTGGACCAATCATAATGGATCTGGGCCAATCAGATTAGAGTTTGGACAACCAGAAGTTACCTTGACTGAAAGGAAAGGTGAAGCAGGTCGTGTCTAAGAGTGTGTGTGTGTGTGTGTTTTCTCAGAGTTTGGAAGAATACAGCTCTCTTATAGACAGCTCCTCTTCCTTCAGAGTCTACAGAACAGCTTTAGCTGAAGTTCAACCAGAACAGCCATGCATACCATACCTGTAAGTACAAACCCTACCTGTGAGTACAAACCCTACCTGTAGGTGCCTTTATCCCACACCTTACCTGTACCACCCTCCATCTCTCTGTCGGCCTGCTCGTCCCAGGGGGCTGATCTTGCAGGACCTGACGTTCGTCCACCTGGGGAATCCTGACTGGGTGGAGGAAAGGAAGGTGAACTTCTCCAAACGCTGGCAGCAGTTTCACATCCTGGATAGCATGAGGTGCTTCCAGCAATTGTACGTACCTGGTAACACAGTGACACAGTTTGGTTGAGATCACGTGTCACTTCCTGTTTCTGTACCCCCATCCAGAGGCTTAGGTTGGGATGAGTTTGTGGTGTGTAATTGTTTCTCTGTCTCTCTCTCTTTCTCTTCTGTTACACACACTATCTCTCCTGCTTTCTATCTCTCTCTCCCTATCTCTCTCTCTCTCACCAGTCAATACAATCTCAGACCCAACGAGGACATTGTCTCCTTCTTCAATGACTTCAACGACCACCTTGCAGAGGAGGCTTTGTGGGAGCTGTCTCAGAAGATCAAGCCTCGTAACGTCGCACGGCGCTCAGAGCCACAGGACCGCCATTAACCCCTGATATAGGGTTGCTCTGTCATCTCCCAGGGGAAAGACTATGTCAACACCAGGGGATGAACTGATGTACTGTGTGGGACAAGTACTGTAAAAGTACTGTAGTACTGTGTAGAAGTATAATGAGCATAATAGGCTTTCTAGCAGAGCCTTTCCTGCCAGAAGGAGATCATATTCATTAGTGTCTCTCTGCTGCTGGACAGCTAAGAGGATTTTCAGTGTCGATATGAGAGTGCATCTGTGGTGATGAGTGTGCATGTGAGAAAGATGTCTGCTTTTAGACTGAACATCCCTTATTTAACAGGGAAGTGAGACTTCTGATGCATCACAAATCTGTTCTTTCCGCCAGCCTTGTAAATGAACTCTGGGATTAAATTAAGCTTTTAAATAAATTAAGCATTTTATATACATATTTAACACTTGTGTTGTGTGTGTTTAATTAATACATTGTTCCGTTCTTCATCCTTTAAAGTACCAGGGTCATCGTCTTTAACACCCTTGTTTCCACGGCAACAGGCTTTTCCAGCAGAGTACCGTTTTGTGTGAATCAGGCATGAGTAATCTATCACCCAAGTTTAGACGCTTCCCACGGATGAAAACAATCTGGGAACCGATTTGTTGCATCGTTACTTTTCCGTTGGGCAGGAAAGGTTTATAAAATAGTTCATATAAACAGAGTGTTAATAACACTGCACCAGGGAGCGGCTCATGCTGACACTGCCATTGGAAAGGTAAGCTAGCTAACTTGCTAGCTAAGCTAGTGCTATAATGCACAGCCCTGGCAAGCTGCTGCTTCCTAACTAGACACTAAAATTAAAGTTTCTGCCTTGACAGGGGTTATAAACCTTTCAAACCCCGTCCCTGCTACGTGAGAGAGCCATAATGTCGCCCATCAAGCTACCTCTTGTAATCAAAGCAGAGATCAACTTGATCTTGGTGTTGGTCACAGCTCTTGGACTTTGGACCAGACTCCATGGAATACAGTTCCCCAAAGCTGTCGTGTGAGTTACTGTTGACAGCCTGTCAAAGTTTCTGTAGCTTAGGCTATATAAATACATGATGTGTTGTTTATTGACGCTTAGTACGTCAGCATATGAACACTCTTCAAGTCCAGCACACCTCCTGACCTCTCCAATGTTCCTCGCAGGTTCGACGAGGTGTATTATGGTCAGTTTGTCTCTCTGTACATGAAGCAGGTCTTCTTTATAGACGAAAGTGGACCCCCTCTTGGACACATGATCCTAGCTTTGGGAGGTGAGAGAGAGAGAGACAGACAGACAGACTCCCATCAGTTCATTTGATGGAGAGAGATCATGATGTGTTTTCTTGGGTCTACAGCATACTTGGGAGGGTTTGATGGGAACTTCATCTGGAAGGGGATCGGAGCAGGTGGATCTTCATTTCATAGTTGTTTCTCACACACACACAATCATTGATTTTAGCTCTAACACATCCTCACACACACACACACACACATACATACTTATTTGTCATTAATAGCAAAGGTGTTGACATCCATAGTGAGTTGACCTGTGAGTGTTGTTGCAGAGTACTCCAGTAATGTACCGGTGTGGAGCTTGCGTCTCCTTCCAGCGGTGGCAGGCTCCCTGTGTGTTCCCCTGGCCTACCTGCTGATAGTAGAGCTGGGCTTCTCTCATGTGGCAGCTCTGGCTGCTGCCATTCTCCTGCTTCTAGGTAACTACACCTTCACCCCTAACCTCTGAACCCAGAGCCAGACATGCTTGTCTTTCTCTTTCTCTCTCACTTCCCTCGTTCTCTCTCTCCCCATCTGTAACTTCTTCCACTCTGGCTGCATTCTCACTTCTTCTCGACATTTCTCACTTCTGCATCTTGCTTAGATTTTTCTCTTTTTTTTACATTTTATGTCTCAAAACCAAACAGAGGTATTGTATGTTGTGATTTTATGTTGGTCGGTGCTTTTCAGAGTAAAGCATGTGTGTGTGTTTCTTCTTGCTTGTGCGCTTTAGAGAACTCGCTGATTGTACAGTCTCGCTTCATGCTGTTGGAGTCGGTACTCATCTTCTTCCTGCTCCTGGCCTTCTTTTCATATCTTCGCTTCCACAACAACCACCAAAGGTAACCTTTGACTTCTTCTAACTCCTCCCCCTGACTTCTGAAAATCCTCCCCTGCACCCGAAACTCTGTCAGCAAGCACTTCAAAGCACCTCCAAGGTGGAGGAGAATTTAGGCGTTATTGTCAATAAAGGTGTTTTGCAAGTAAACATTTATCAATAAAGTTATAGTTGGTCACTGGCTCCTCTTCCTCCACAGTTGTTTATCCTCACTAGCATGGCTGCTGCTGGCTGGATGCTCCTGTGCCGGGGCAGTGGGGTAAGTTTTGCCCCCAGTGCTCAAGAGATGGTTATTTGTAACGTTTTGTTTCCTTGTTTTCTATTGGGTTATAACTTATTGATATCCTCTCTCATTGGCTGCCAGGGTCAAGTACATGGGTCTGTTCTCCTATATGCTGCTTCTGGGCGTGGCCTCAGTGCACACCTGGAATCTGATTGGAGAAAAAGCACTGAGCCATGTGAGTCTGGTTGTGTCCCTTTGTGTTTAGGACAGGTGAATAAATGACTGGTGATGCTGACGTTCCATTTAAAAACTCATTCACTCTCTCTCCTGCTGCTGTTTCTCTTGTTGCCCTGCAGGGGGCGGTGTTGGCACAGGTTGTGCTCAGGTTCGCGTGCCTGGTGCTGCTTCCTGCTCTGCTGTACCTGGGCATGTTCTTCATCCACCTCAGCCTGCTGTACCGCAGCGGGCCGCATGACCAGATGATGAGCAGCGCCTTCCAGGCCAGCCTGGAGGTGCTAAGTCCAGAGCCAGGACGCATCCGTACACTTCTGCTAAATGAATGAAATGTCGAACGTAAAAAGGGTCATTATTAAAAGGGTGTATGTGTCTGCATGTTTGTGTGTGTGTTTCTCCAGGGGGGTTTGTCCAGGATCACACAGGGCCAGCCTCTGGAGGTGGCCTATGGTTCTCAGGTGACCCTCCGCAGCCTGTCCAGTAAACCAATCCCCTGCTGGCTACACTCCCACAAGGCTAACTATCCAGTCAGGTGACATTTGACCAGATCCTGCCTCTCTTTACCCTAGTCTGTCAGTCAGTCACTGGTTTTTAACTAGTACCTCCCTCTCTGGGGTAAGTAGTGTGGTGTTTCCATGGTCACCTTTTGTCTTCCTGTGTGGTCTGCAGGTATGAGAGTGGGCGTGGTAGCTCTCACCAGCAGCAGGTCACATGCTACCCCTTTAAAGATGTCAACAACTGGTGGATCCTTAAAGACCCTGGCAGGTAAATTGGTTGGTGAAGGAAGACTAGACAAGACTTGGTCTGATTAGTTGAAGACTGACTCACACCCATTTGAACCTTTTGAAATAGATTTACTTCACTGGTTAGTAGGTTAGAATACAGGTTAGCAGGTTGGTGGTAGGCAGGTTAGTAGTCCCTCACAGTGATGCTGTGATCGTCAGCCTTAAACACCGGTCTTACTACACTAGTTGTTGTTGTTGACGATGTTGTTTGTAACTCAGACAGGAACTTGTTGTGAGCACTCCGCCCCGCCCTGTTCGCCATGGCGATATCATACAGCTGCTTCACGGGATGACATCACGCTTCCTGAACACGTACTGTACAACAGCTCTGTACTTTGTCTATCTCAGTCGTAGTCCGAAAGCTGGATGAATGAACTTGCAGCCTGTGTCTGTGTGTGTTTCCTGACTTCCCGTTCTCGTCTCGTAGCCATGATGTCGCAGCTCCTGTCAGTCCCCATGCCCAGGAAGTGTCAGGCTACATCGACTTCAACGTTTCCATGCCAGTGCAGAACCTGTGGAGAGTGGTGAGGCTCATGCGCACACACACACACATCACCCTCACATACTAGCTGATCTGGCTTAGAGTTGTAGTACTGTATCACTAGACAACACGTGTGTGTGTGTGTGTGTGTTTGTGTGTGTGTGTATTTGTTTCAAGGACATCACCAACAGGGAGGCAGAGCGAGAGGTGTGGAAGACCATCCTATCTGAAGTCCGATTGGTTCACGTCAACACCTCTGCTGTGCTGAAGGTTCGTCAGCCAATCATGTCCACAGTTGGAGTGTTCCAATGTCTTCACAGTGTGCGTGTGCAGGATATTTGAGGTGTAATGAATTATTGTTGATGTAACATGCCCTGTGTGTTACAGCTAAGCGGCTCTGCGTTACCAGACTGGGGCTTCAGGCAGCTGGAGGTCGTTGGAGACAAGGTCAACAAAGGCTACCAGTCCAGCGGAGGCTGGAACGTGGAGGAGCATCGCTATGGCACCAGTAGGAGACTGGAAACCCTGACCTTTAACCCCTGACCATGAATATAACCTTCACTTAGTACGTTTCTTGTATTGTGTCTTGATGTAGGTGAGGAACAGAAGGAGAGAGAGTTGGAGCTTCACTCCCCAACACACATTGATACCAACCGTGACATCACCTTCATGGCTAAATTCTTGGAGCTACAGGTGACATAATAATCCATACTCCATCTCATGGTAGTCGTGGTAACTTTGACGTTGGTAACCATTAGAACACCTGATCCTGGCTCACGATGATGATGTGCTATGGCCAAACACTTGAGAACATTCCGATCTTGTTTTGTTGCCATGACAGTGGAAGATGCTGATGGTTAAACAGGAAGAGACTGAGCACAAATACAGCTCCTCCCCTCTGGAGTGGATCACCATGGATACCAACATAGTGTACTGGCTGCATTCTTCCAGCAACGTAAGTACCACCTGTCGCCTAGCGATGACCGCTCATCTCTGGATGTAACATTGTCCATCGAATGGATAAAAACTTGTTTGTTCTGATCAACAGTTTGTTCTGTTTGGTCCAGGTGTTTGGTCCAGGTGTTTGGTCCAGGTGTTTGGTCCAGGTGTTTGGTCCAGGTGTGCTCGCTGGCACTGAGATATTCTGTTTGGTTTCAGGCTCAAATTCACCTGGTCGGTAACCTGGTGAACTGTTCTCTGGCTAACCTGTCTCTGGGGGTGTATGTGCTCCTCTTCCTGTCGTACCTGCTGAGGAGGCGCCGAAGGGTACATGACATCCCTGCAGGTAGGTTCTTCTTCTAAGGTTTGTCCGGATTACGTGTTTTTTTTTAACTTGCTAAACCTGGTGTGTGTGTGTGCCATACTCTTCCAGACGCCTGGGAGAGGCTGGTCCAGGCAGGGGTGGTGTGTGCTGGCGGCTGGGCTGTCAACTACCTGCCCTTCTTCCTGATGGAGAAGACCTTGTTCCTGTACCACTACCTGCCTGCTTTCACCTTCCTAATTCTGCTCGTACCTGTGGTGGTAGAACACCTGCATACACACCTGCTGAGGTGAGCCCAGAGCCCAGAACACACACATACACAGATATAACACACACACACACACATATCTTCCGATTTGTTACCTCAGTTCCTGTCTCCTGTCTCCTTCAGCAGTCCTTCCCAGCAGAAAGCCCTCCATGTGTTGACACTAGCTGGGCTCTGCTCGGTCTTTCTGTCCTATTGGACCTTCAGCCCGCTCACCTACGGCCAACCAGAGCTCAGCGCTGAGCAGCTGGTCGCTCTGCGATGGAAGGACAGCTGGGACATCCTGATACATAAAAGAAAACACACCCGGTCGTAGGATCACAGCGACACTCGAAGCCTTATTCTGTGCCCTCGTCCTCTCACTCACAAGAACTGGAATCCCTTATCCCTTTACCCCTCCATCCACCACTGTGCAGACTGTAGGCCTTGGGAAAACGATGGACCTGGACAGACAGAAGTGGATTTAATGAGAATATTATATGTTTACCTGATCATGTATCTGAAGAAGAAAAGGGAATGTGATTTTTGTCAGGCTTTGGTTGGTGGACATGATCTCTGGAAGTCACTGTGTAAACTGACCAAATACACGTTTTATGGTCCACTGTAATACTTACAATGTAACATTATGCATAGCTGTTTTAATTAACAAATTAATGAGTAACAACAGCGAAATTTATTTTTATTCAAGAATAAAATACAGTGGTTTTACTCCTCTTCTGTCTTGTTTAAAGAAAAATACAAATAGTTTAGTAAATATATAAATATTTGTAAGGAATATAGCAAAAATAGTATGAAATGGGTAGTATATCACAAAATACGGATTTAAAACAGGAAAAATTGTTTCTCAATGCATTGTGGGTACTATGCAAACGAATAGGGAACGTGCGGCCATGGTGTTCATTGGTTTAATCTTATGAAGGCCTGTCGGGGAGGAGCTTGAATCCGCTCTGACTGTTGGTTAGAGCACCCGCACAACGCCGGCTAGGATAAGAGCCAAAACGAATCACCTTTAAGTACAGTGGCGATAATAAGACGACTTGCTGATCATATTTACCGGGTATGAGTAAAACTGTATATTCTGAAATATTTTATAACAATATTAGTTGGTTCTGTCTAAACATGTATAAAACTAGCTTACTTTAGTTACTATTGTTTGCAATTCTGATGGTCATGGTAACCACAATGCTGGAAATTTACCATGTAGGTTCCCAGCTAGCTCTGATGAGGCTAACCGATTTCAGACATTTAAAGTCAACATAGTTATATGAAAACTATTTTAAAATGTCAATACTGTATAGATGCCTTGTTTCGTATATGCATATATATATTCCGAATTATGTTTAATCGTTTGCCGTAGCTGAAGCATGCAAGCTAACTGTGCTAAACCCGGCTATAGTATAGCGTCAGTCTGACAGCTTTTGAAAGTACCGGGGTGTGAGCACTGTACTGTGGGGCACCCCTGGTCCTGCAGCATAATTTGCAATTACGTGAGCAACTGGAAATTAGATATATGTTTATTACTGACTGAGCCAATATTATCCAAGTTAACAGTTTATAAACTTGTCACAGGTACATTACAGTGATGCTCCATGGCTTCAGACGACCTGGTGGCACAGAGGGAGAGGATAGAGAGGCAGATCTTGGCTCTGGAGCGCAGTCTGGGGCCAGACAGCATCTCCATTGACTTGCTGTCATCTGACAGCTCGTCCGGTGAGTTAGTTTGTCTAATTCAACCATAAACAGATCGGTTATGTCATATGAATCTTTTGGTTCAATAACGAGAGATGTTTAACCTGTTGTTTTGGTCACAATCTGTCAGATGACGATGAGGATGACGGTTCGACTTCCGCCCTGGTAAGAACCTAAGCATAATTTCATTCTAACAACGTACTGTCCAGGACTCTATGACATATTTTAGATTAACGAGTTATGAGGTGGTTCTAATTGGCCAACAGGATGCAGAGGACCTGGAGGGTGAGAGGGAGCGAGTTCAGAGAGAGATAGAGGAGTTGGAGCGGTCTCTGGGGACTGATGCAATAAATCTGTCTGGTAAGATGAGCAACTAATACATTGCAGCCACATATAGATTGTCATTGCGTAGTGTGAAGGACCCTGTGGGGCTCTGAGTTAATCGTTCTCTTTGTGTTACACAGATGAGGAGGATGGAGGGATCGAACCAGATGAAGTGAGTTATTCAGTGCCTTAAGTTTATTTACTCTGTGTAACATTTGATCATAATAGTTCCTCATCTTACAACCTTCCCTTTATCTCAGCTTCACCCTCCTTCCATCTCTCTCTCTTTCTCTCTCTCTCTCTCTCTCTCTCTCTCTCTCTCTTTATCCCTTCTTCAGCACACCTCTGGGTGTGAGTGAGGGGCGAGGGAGCAACACTCCCTGTGTCTCCCTCACCCTTCCTCTGCTCCTCACACACCCACACACAGTAACCCTCCTCCTGGTCTTGTCTCCCTCCAGAGTGACGAGGATCTGGATCTGCCCCAGACGGCAGAGTCCTGCCTGCAGATGAACCTGGTCTACCAGGAGGTGCTGAGGGAGAAGATGGAGGAGCTGGAGAAACTCCTGGCTGACAATAAGCAACAGCAGGTAGGTCTGACACTGGCTAACACACTCTCACACAGGCTGACACAGGCAAACACTGGCTAACACACTCTCACACAGGCTGACACAGGCAAACGCAGGCTAACACAGTCTTACATGGCAACAGAGGGGAACAGTAATCACAATCTGTATTTTACTACATTTCATTTAGTCAGCAAACTGTATTATTTTGTATATATATATTTTGTTTTTGTTGTTTTTTTTCTGCAGAAAGAGCTAGTGGCTCAGTTGTCAGGCCTGGGCCCTTCTGATGGATGTTCTAAGAACTCCTTGCCTAACTACACCACTAACAACCTGTTCATGGGTCATTTTCTCAGACCCTACTTCAAGGACAAGGTCACAGCCCTGGTAGGTCCTCCTCAAAAACATGTACTTTTATCGAATGTAGCTACAGCTCGTCTTACCCCTGTCACCCTCCCCCAGGGCCCCCCAGCCAATCCAGAGACAAAGGAGAAGAACAGCAAAGAGAACAGGGGTGCAGGGCCAGCGAAACCCAAAAAATGTGAGTTTGTAAATGATGACCCCCATTCAACCACAACCAAGAGACGTCCAACATGAGTGTTGTTGTTGTGGCGGCTTGATGATGCATGCGCATGTATTTTCTGTTTTCAGGGACAACCTGGCAGAAGGCGCTCCTGGTCAACTCTGTGGTCAGAGACTGCATGAGGCTTATGATAAAACCCAAATTGAACAAGTGAGTTATCAACAAACAAAAAAATCAAACACATTCCATTTACTCTCTCTCTTTTCTCTTCACCCATGTCTTTCTTTCTCTCTCTGATCTGTCTCCTGTGTCTTTGTGTGCAGGGTGGAATACCTGACAGAGAAGATTTCTAAAATGGACAGTGCAGAAGAGAAGCAGAAACTGCGTGATCAGATCGCCCAGCTGGAGAAAGAAATAGAGGAGATCAGGTAGCAGAACAAGAACATTTACACAGCTGAACCCATACTGTCTTCTACTGTGTGTATCTGCACTGTACTGTGCACTGCCAAGCTGATGTGGAAGTATCTGATTGGACAGGGAGAAGAAGGAGGAGGAGCTGACAGGTAGCCGCTTTGATGAACACGACTGGGAGAAAATCTCAAACATTGATGTAGGTCAAAAGAGTAAAAGACCCTTCAGTCTACACTTGCATTCTTCTACTGTTTGTCTTGACCTCTCTCACTTCAAGACCCTCCATCGTGTCCAGTCTGACCCCACGCTCTCTCCCTGCAGTTTGAAGGTCTGCAGCAAGCGGAGAACATCAAGTATTTCTGGCAGAACTGCCTTCACCCTTCTATCAACAAAAACATCTGGCAGGCTAAGGAGATCGACAAGCTTAGAGTCATAGCTCACAAAAACCAGTGCATCAACTGGGAGCTGACTGCTGAACAGCTGGGGGTGAGTGTCTGGAGAAGGCTTCTAGAGAAGTAGACCAGATACAAATACAGGAAATGGAAGATACTAGTCGCCTTTCTTTTAATTATCATATCATTAGCATGTATGCATGGTATCATGCCGTAGATAATTCACATTGTATTTGCCACATTACTAATCTTCTATGTTTGTCTGGTTATCTTTCCCTGCTTACAGACCAACAGGACAGGCTTCATGTGTCTGCAGGCATACCAGCGCTACGTCTCCAAGACCTTCAAGAAGGGATCATGGCAACCGGACGAAGACCAGCAGCTCAGAGAACTGACGGAGAAGATGCGAGTTGGAAACTTCATCCCCTACACCCAGAGTAAGACGTCAGAGACCAGCCTACATCACCACACCCACCCACATCCTCTCCGATGGCACCACCCGACACACAAACCAAACATCAACCAACCTCCCGCAAACCTTTAAACTTCAGCTTCTAGGTTCTCACATGTTTCTCTTCTCCGCCGTCCCATGATCCCTCAGTGTCATACTTCATGGAAGGGAGACCTCCTTCACATCTGATGTATCGTTGGACCATGGTCCTAGACCCGTCTCTCAAGAAGGGATACTGGAGCGCAGAGGAGGACGAGGTGAACATGTGAATTGATCCAGCAATTATTCGGTTATGGAGCATGTTTCGGAAAAACAACTGCGGCTGACTAAAGTTCTGTACGGGGGAGTAGAAATTAGAATGTACGTCTTTTAGATCTCAGCTAACATATGTATGTGCGTGTGTGTGTGTAGCTGCTCCGGAAAGCTGTGGCCAAGTACGGTGTCCCGAGGTGGTGGAAGATAAAGAATGACGTCCCTGGCCGGACTGATTCCCAGTGCCGCGACAGGTGAGGTCCTGGCCAGGCTCTGATTGGCTGAAAGGGAGACGTACTGCTGTTGTGACTGTCCGCCGGTGGTTCAGTGGACATCACTCTTATGGTCTTTTCTTTGGTAGGTACATGTGCTGCCTGAAAGAGGATGTGAAGAAAGGGCCTTGGACTCCAGAGGAGATATTGTTACTGAAAGAAATGGTGAAAAAACATGGAGAAGGTTGGTACACTGTGGAACATATCAACGTGTGTAGGATTGTCTTCAAATGTGGGTTGGACATGTGATGTGATGTCACTTCCTTCTTTCCCCTGTCCTGTAAAGGGAAGTGGTCCGCGATCGCCAAGGAAATCCCTAACAGACTGGACTCCCAGTGTATGAATCAGTGGGGCAGGTTAAAGCAGAGAGTAAGTCCCTAGCTATTACTAACAGTGTTTCAAGATATTTAACCTGCTGATCTTTCGAACTGTCTTTGCTGAATAAGCAGACTACTAGAACATCAGCTGCAATACTTTTGTTGCCAAAGTCTCCTTAGAGGAGAGATTTTCACTCTCTCCCTCTCTCTCTCTCCTCTCTCTGTTGAAGAAAGGGGGGGCAAAGCAGGCATGGCAGTCGCAAGCGATGAAGAAGAGTGTGGTGAAGAAGATCAGGAAGAGACTGCAGAGGCTGGAAGAAGAGGAGAGCTCTACCTCAGAGGAAGAAGATCACACTGAAATCGTCTTCATGGACTCCGACGATGAGACCAAGGGGAAGAAGCGAAAAGGGCGGGCTGTGGTGAAGGAGAGCGAGGCGGAGGAGGAAAAGGAAGAGGAGGAGGAAGTTCAGATAACGGAGTACTTGATCCCCCCCCTGGAGAAATGGATTCCAACTTGGGACCCCAATACCAGAGGCTCTGGGACCCTAAATACTGTGTTTGTAGAGCTACCAAATCTCAACTCCTCCCAGGGCTTTCCTGACACATCTGGACCTAACCAAGGCCAACCTTGCAGCTCAGCAGAGACCACATCTCGGACTGCAATGGTACGCTCCACCATCTTGGATCGCTTTGGAAACTACTTGGAATCTGTGGTGGCGGAGAACCCTCGAGTACTGGACAAGAAGGTAACACTTGTTATCACACACACTCACACAATCCCCACACATAAACATATGCACCATCACACACACACTTGTCTAGATTGAAAGCTGCTGCTGTGTTTTCAGGACCGCGACAGTCTCCTGGCCATGCTCAAGGTTTCGTTCTCCGAAATCAGGGACCTGATGCTCTGGAGGGGAGTGTGTGCCTCAAAGAAGGTAACAGGAACATCAACAAGCTGATCTCTCACTTAGCTGCAAGCGTTTTAGCTGACAGTGGCCTTTGCATGTGCCTGCGACACACAACAAACGGGCATTTTGTGTATTTTTGTGTGCGTGTAGAGGAACAGCTTACGGTCTGGTCCCGAAAAGACATTCCACACTCCGTCCAGCGTGGCCAGTAACACCAGCTTGCACCACGCCCTCCTGGTGGCTGTGACCCCCTGGGTGGGCAACCTGCTGCTGCCTGTGCCCCTCACCAAGAACAGACCCTGGAAATGCAAGTCCACCTACAGATCTAGTCGTTTTTGCCTGTTGTCTGTGAAGATTTTTCAGTTTAATTGATTTGTGTGTGTAGTGGACGTGGTTCGAGAGAGAGTACAGGCATTGGAACTCACCAGCACCCCGCTGTTCAAGCTCTTTATGCAGGTAGGCTTTGACACCTGACCTTTAACCCCCTAATAGTAGTATAGGAAAGCATCACCAGGTGATCGCAGGGTCAGACCACTGCTGTAAAAGTGCTTGCAAACAACTTGTACATTCCTTCCATACATTTTCTGGTTATTTGAAGAAGAAAAAAATCTGCTTTCAGGTGCTCCGCGCCGACACCGACGGCTGCAGGAAGATCATCCAACACCGGCAGAATCTGCAGAAGGTGTGTGTAACAGAGTAGCCGTTGCAGCGCAAACGTTCAAAAGTGACGTGTTGATTAAGAAAATGTTTTGTCCGTCTCTTCATAAACGGAATGACAGTTCAGTTGAGTTCTGGGTTAAATTAAGTATTTAACAACCTGCAGATTGGGAGAGAAATGACCAGACCTCTGGCAACAAAATGAATACAGTACAAGGCTTAGGTCTCAATCATGTCTCTCTCTCTCGTCTGAAGGCAAGAGGACATTCTTTTATAGGGCACAAGAATGTAAACATAGATAGTGACAGTCAGGCAGGAATTACGTTACAACAGTCTACATAGAAGGTATGTTCAGTAGTGAAGTACACAGGAAATCCAGTTTCTTCCACAGTGTAAACAAATGTACAACAACACCAACTGAATATGTAATGTCAATTTCAGGTGCCGCTTGTTCGTGTCCAGCCCGGTAAGCCAGTTATCCACACTATCTAGAGAGATGGGGAGAGGGAGGGGGAGGGGGAAAGAGAGAGAGAGGATGACACAGGCGGTAAAGGGCCTGTCTTTGTGTTCCAGTGCAAAATCCACTGACAACGGTTCAAAACACAGTGGCCAGCAAGCTGCAGCAAGTCAGAAACGCTCGTGCAGCTCCGATCCCACCTGTCATCATGGGTCCTTCACCTGTCTTCATCAAACAGCCAATAGGACAGGGTCAACGACTTCCTGTACCAGCCCACTCACTTCAAACTCCTATCCCTAGAATGCCAGTGGTTAGATTTGTGGTGGCGGCAGGTCAAAAACCTGTCCCCCTCAACACCACCCCATCTAGCCCCCTCACGTCTACCTCCACACACATCCTCTGCCTCCCATCGTCCCCTATCCCATCATCCAGTTCCAACTCGACCCCCTTAACCTGCAGCGCTAACACATTCACCACCCCTGTTCTACGTGTCCCCGTAAAAACTAACTCCATGCAGTCAACTCCTGACAGGACCATCATGGCGGAGATCAGCGTGTCTTCCAAGGTGAGTGGTCCCGTTTCGAAGAAAAGAGCTCGTAAACCGACCACAAAGGTCAAAGCTCTCATGGAGAAAGGCAAAAGAGTGGATGGAGTGTCACCCAGGCGGAAGAAAGCCTGCAAAGATGCAGCTCCTGAAAACGAAGCTGTACGAAACGCGAAGGTCAAGAAGCCTGGTGGCGTGTCGCCTGGATCCAGGAAGCCCTGCATGCAGATCGCTCCTAAAGCCGACCCTCCAGTTTGGTCTCCCACAGCCTGGACCGTCACTAATGAACCGCAAGCTCCTCCTCTTCCCTTGGATATGAACATCGTCTATTCCATAGCTGGCCAGCGGGCCCTCTGCCTGAAACAGCCAGAGGCTATAAACGATCACTCATGCTATACAAAGTCCGTCGTTCCCTTTGCTTATCCGACGCGATTAGGAAGTCCAAATCCTCAGACAACCATTACAAATTCCATCGCACCTACTGTATTTTCCACCAATCTTGATCCAGGTCTAACACTCTCAACCAGTCCTAACCCCAACATTCAAACGCCCTCCACCAGTCTTCCTGTAGTCTGTGAGCTGGTGCAAAGTGTGAACCAGTCATCTGCTGTGCCCCTAGGCTCTCCACAGTCACCAAAGTATGTCCTCAATGGTTCCACCCAACCACAACCTAGTCTTGGACCTACCAGTTCTGCCCCTGTGGTTTTTCTACATTCAAAATCTTCCCCATGGCCCCATGGCTTAACCCCCTGTGGTCCAGTGCAACAACAGTTTTCATCTGGTCCTCGCTTACCTTACATCTTACGTGTTCAGCAACCAGGGACCCCAGGACCAGGGCCTGTGTTAAGGCATCCCTCCCCAGGACCAGGGCCTGTGTTAAGGCATCCCTCCCCAGGAACAGTCCCTGTTCTCATGCAGTTGTCTCCAAGGTCTGGCCCTTCTCTTATGCAGGAGGGCCATCCTAGAGCCAGACCGATCCTAAGACAGAACCCCACCACTGTCATCAGACACGTTTCTCCAGGACCACAACTGTTCTTCAGGCCTGTATCCCCAGGAAAGACTGCCCCACTGCCCCCGTGCACAGCCGCGCCAACCCAGCCCGGCAAGGGGATCATAATGGATGCCACACAGCCCAGTTTCAAGCCTGAGCCCCTTCACTTCGACCCCACCTTGATTCTCACGGAAGAGCGGACGCAGGTGATCGAATGGCTGACTGGCAAGACCGGTGTAGTTCTTCCAAACCTGGAGGTAGCTGTGCCCTACCTCCCTCCCTTCTCCAGCAACCTGGCCTCCATGTCTGCCTTGCTCAGGCACAAGAAGTCCCTGACCACCTCCGCTTTGCAGCTGCTGCCCCCGGACGAGCAGGACGCCAGCGAAGAGGACAAAGTGGCCGCCGTCAGGCAGGTGGTCGCGGAACGCTTCGGCTCGAACCCTGCGTATCTCCTGCTCAAGGCTCGCTTCCTGTCCTGTTACACCCTGCCAGCATTTCTCGCCACACTCAACCCGATCACCTTGGAGCCAGATTCAAGGTCCAACTCTCCAACCTTTGACAACAAAGAGGGAGAAGAGGAGACGAATCGTAGACAAAAGAAACGGGTGTCTACAAGTGAGAAGGTAACTAGAATAGGAATCAGAATGGGGTTTATTCGCTATGCAAGATAAACAAACATAGAATTCACTGTGGCAGAAATGAGCAGACATATATGTGGCATAATAATAAATAAATAAAAATGAATACAAAGTAAAATACACTACAGATATGATACAAGCCTGACTCTCTGTCACCATGACAACCATACGTCATATTTTCATACTCTTATTAAACCCATAGCTGCTATTCCAGATTGTGTTAACCTTAGTTACCAACCATCCTCAATGCTTCACCTTGTTCCTTGTGGGGTTTTTTCTACCCAGGGTTCCTTGCTGGTAACCGACGGTACCGGCGCCCCTGCCACTCACTACTCTGGCATCCCCTGCAACCAGAACCAGTGTTCCTCAGGTTCTACCTAACGTTTCTCCTCAGTTCAGCATTCCACCTGTTGAACCTCTGGTTCTAAAGTTGGGTTCTTCCGGTTCTAGAATCCCTGATGTAGCAGATCGTTCTTCTTGAACCAAAATCGTTCTGAAGTATATCTAACATTATCATGTTTCTGACCATGTAAAAGTAGCTATGGTATACATCTAACAATACAATATTGTTTCAGTTCATCTGTATATATGTATACTTATTGTAAAAAGAGATTTATTTTGTAATAAATTGTTATTTTGAAATAAATAAGCCTCTTTTTCAGCATGTTTCATTAGACGTGAGACCAAAATGCAGGAATATATTAGAAAATGGCTGGACTTACAGTTCAGTTAATATGAATGAAAATGCCACAAAATGGAAGCTGACTAGCTGAACACAGTCACTGTGCGCTGCCAAAAAGACAACACGGCAACAAAAAAACAAACAAAAACGTCATTATCTCTGTCTTTGTTCCCCAATGGCCTCTAACACCCTATATTATGAAATAGGGGAAAGACAAAAATACTGAAATGAATCCCCAGAAAGAGGAAGTGTGCCTGTGTGGCAAAATAGAAGCAGTGTCATCAGTGAGACAGCACTATATTGTAACCATTCATGCTGCTTGATGTAGTAGCCTGTGGCAGGGAGTGAAAGGTTGACAGCAGGAAGTCAAACGGTGTCCAGGTAAAATGAAGCAGGTTGTATTCTGTTAGAATTCACTTGAATTCATGTGAGTTTGTGTAAGATGTCTGTCTAGTCACTGCTAAATGAGTGTCTTGTGGGTTGTAGAGTCAGACTCTGACTTGTTAGCTATCCATGAAGTGCTTTTTTACCACAGTATCTCCACAGACAGTTGATCAGTCAGTCTTTGTGTTTGGGACCAGAAGTTTTTCCAGTTAGAGACAGTTGCGATGGAGGACGAAGAGTGTTGGCAGCAGTTAGAGGACTACAGACTGCTGTTGATCAAGACCATCGAGCCGTCTCGCATCACTCCTTACCTGCGCCAGTGCAAGGTGCTGAGCTGTGAGGACGAGGAGCAGATCTTCAACGACCCCAGCCTCGTGCTCCGAAGGCGGAGAGTTGGTAAGAGGGCTGCCTGGGTTAGACAGTATCACAAGACTTGACACTCAGTCTGTAGACAATTTCATCATATCGTGACATCGGTGTTTTAAATATTCAACTAAAACCTGTCCTCCCCTTTCAGCAGACTGGTCTGGTGAACCACATTAGCCTTTGAGGAATTATTGTGATGGCTGCTTTCACTGTTTTCTACCTGTTCTCAGGTGCCCTGCTGGACATTCTGCAAAGGACAGGGGTCAAGGGTCATGTGGCTTTCCTGGAGAGTTTGGAGCTGGACTATCCTCAGCTGTACCGCAAGATCACAGGCAAGGAGCCAGCACGAGCCTTCTCCATGTTAGTCGGTGAGCAGATCATTCCTGAATCCCATTCAGTCACGCAGTCAAACTAAACTCTAGTAAAAGTGTTTTTATGTATTAGGTGTTTCTCATTTGACAGATTTTGTGTGGGTACATGTGTATATGTGCTTGTCTCTGTGTGTGTTTCTCTCTGTGTGTTTATGTGTGTACTCAGACACAGTAGGGGAGTCAGGGTTGACCCAGTTCTTGATGTCGGAGGTGACCCGGCTGCAGAAGGGCCTGGCAGAGGAGCGCAGACACAGACAGGAAGCAGCAGCAGGTCTGCAGGATGCAGCCAGACAGCAGCAGCTCAGGGAGAGAGAACTACAGGTGATGTCGTCATGACAGCATCGCATTCAAACACAGAGGAATTGTTCTAGATGAAAGTTTATCGTGTTAATTGATTGATTGATTGATTGGTTGATTGATTGGTTGATTGATTGGTTGATTGACCGCAGACCCAGCAGGACAGGCTGCAGCGTGTCAGGGTGGAGCGGGATCGATACCTGGAGGAACTCCGTCACCTGAAGGATGACAACTACAGTCTGATGCTCCAGGTCACCAAGCTGAGCGAGGAGAAGAACTGCGCTCTAATGGCCAGCCGAGACCTACAGCTGGAGGTGACTACTCCACCCTGACCTGCTGACCTAATCAATGACCCTCGACCCTTGACCCTGAAGCTTAATTCAGCTCTCGTAGCCAGGTTTTGAGCCCATGTAGAATGTGTCAGCGCCATTTTAAAAACATTGCATTGCGACTCACTGTAACCCCGGTTACGTCCCTCTACTTTTTTCTGCCTCAGATTGAGAAGCTCAAACACAACCTGATGAAGGCGGAAAGTGATTTTCAGATCCAGCACCGGCGAACCGTGTCTTTGAGGAACTTTGTGGAGAGATGGCCCGGTCAGGACATGCTGAGTCAGCTGCAGAACCAGAACCACCTTCTTTCAGCTCCAATTCAGGAGCTAGAGACCAAGGTACGCCATGTTTATATCAAAATAAATACAAATAACTGGTAAAACGTTTCAATTCTCGCAGCAGCACACCAACTCAAACCTCATAACCATCTTGTTCGGATGCTGACAGTGTGTTTTTATAACAGCAGGTGAACTCGTCAGATGTGCCTTGCCAACTCCCAGACAAGCAGGGGAAAGATGGTGTTGATGATCAGAAGGCTGTGGACCAGGAGGCCGGGCTTCTGGAGGCCCAAAGTTGGCCCTGGGAGTCCCAAGGAGTCCCAGGAAGTCTAGGGGAGCACAGCCAGGTGTCTGGGGGTCTGGAGAATAAGGATTCACCAGTCAATGGGGATCCGCTAAACAGCATCTACAGCCTGAAGAGAGAGTTGCACCTCTCTCAGGAACAGAGGGACAAGGTAGGTTGTTCAGCACCCGCCCCTCCCCCCCCCACCAAAACAACTACAACAAAGAGCCGCAGTTTCAGCAGGACTAATTGCATAGTTGATGTTATACTTGTAGTACTGGGAGGAGAAGGAGGTGTTGGAGCTGAAATGCACGACGTTAAAGAAGGACACCAAGATGTACCGGCAGAGGATGGAGGACATCTTGAAGCAGCTGGAGGAAGTGATGAAGGAGAGAAACAAGGTGAACTACTCAGGAGAACTGCAGAGTCGGACAGGAAACAGTAATAGGTTATAGTGTCAGTGTAGTACTGCATAGAAGCAGGATGGCAGTGAATATAATGTCCTGAATATTTACTAGTCATGTGAATGTGAATATTTACTACAAAAGTAGTACTTAACTTCAACACACTAACTTTGAAATAAGTGTTTAAGTTAGTGTGTGTCAGGAGTGTTGATGTGTTGCTGTGTTCTGCAGGCCCTGGCTTCCAGAGAGGAGAGTCACCAGGAGAACTGCCGGAACCTTCTGGAGAAGGATCAGTACCGGAGGCAGATCCGTGAGCTGGGGGAACGCTGCGATGACCTGCAGGCTACACTGTTCCGCAAGGAGGGGGAAGTCCTAGCCCTCAAGACACGCCTCCGGAGACAATTCACCAATCACGACGTCAGGATGGGTCTCTCACAAAGCTATTTTATAGTAGTTTTGATGTTCATTCAGATTCCAGGATGCAATTTGCACGCTACACAGCAGAAGTTTAAGGTGCATTTTGGGTAAACAAGCTCTAGGCTGTTGTTTTTTAAACAGCCTTGATCTCGCAATATTTTGAGATTATTTTCTTGAGGCCGCCTGTCAACAGGAATATTAATCTTCATATCGAGTAGTATCCATCCCTGCGTAGTAAATGATTGAGAACTGGTCCTGTAAACAACATGGCCTCCGAGTCTCTGCTAAGGGCCACTGAACTTCCTTTTTACCTTTCTTTGTGTTCCTTTTTTCATGAACGATTGCAGCATCATGTGACACATTGTGACTCTGGCTGGCTCTGGACCAGCTGACCTTCTGCAGTACTGTTTCCTGTTAGAAATGTGTTTGATTTGTGTGTGTTCTGAATGTGTGTGTGTGTGTTTCTTTCAGGGAAGCCAGACCACCAGTGAGGAGGACTGCAGGCAGAAGTTAATTAAAGAAAGAAAAGGTACAATGTTATATTTTCACAAGGAAACGATCAACAAAAATACAGACTTGATGGAGTGAGTGAGTGAGTGAATGAGGGAGATAACAGGTATGAATGACTGAATCACTGAGTGAATGAGTGGTGAAGTGGAAACCTTAAATAGATTCTGTGTTTTAACAGCCAGCAGTGAAGATATTAGTGGAACCTTGGTAGAGAACGATGAGAACAAGCAGAACCCTGCACATGGAGACAGGGAGCAGAACCACTCTGCTGTAAGTCTGGTTACCATGACGTTTCAATCTGAAATGGTACTATCTCAGTGAATGTTTGTATTAAATGTTATGATGTGTGTGTGGATAGGAACTCACTCCCTTGGGATGTTCAGTGGTTTATACCCTACCACGACTGAGGTGTAACTTTGACTACAGGAGGTGAGTGCTTTCAATATGAATGGAAATCATGGGTTTTTTCTAAATAGTGAGAAATTAAGACTGAGGAAAATAATGATGTCTCTTTCTCTCATTAGAAAACTTGCCCTAAGGTCAAAGGTCCACAGCCGAGTCCTTCCACCGCATGACGACAGCAGCGGATGTGACAACACAGACTCGGATGGTTGACTTGATGCGATGGTTACGAATCTCTTTGGGCTGTGTTGTGAAGTGGACCCTCTACCGTGTTTGTTAATGAATAAAAAACAAAACCTTTTCGATTTTTATCTGCGTTGTTCTTTTGTTTAATTGTATATAAACAATAGGGCACTAGATAAGAAAGCATTGGGATGAATGGGGGGGCGTGGTGTCTGTTGCCATGGTAACTAGTGGACGCTGAGCGCTACTTGTCAAAACAGAGCGGATAGTTGAGAAAGTCAAGCAACCTAATTTGCTTTACTGTTTACATGCTGTCACACCAAAACCTTGGAGAAAACTGTGGAGTCTATGATAGTCTAGGATACGGAGTAAGGATGTTGGTCAACTAATTTGAAATTGACAAGCTAGCTGTGTCATCCGATAGCCAACATTAGCCAGCCAGTATTACTGTGAGTCCCAGTGTGACCAGTGTACAATCATGGCGAAGTCCCGTGTGGTTCCAAGTGGAAAAGTCTACCGTCAAATGTTTGAGGCTCAGGTAATCATCTTTTTATCACGTTTAAAGTCTGATGAAGTTATTAAACATACAATAGCTGTTCATTGAGCCCATTCCCACTGGACCCCATCTCCATAGGTACAGCTGTCAAGGGCTTTACATGAATCTCGCAGGAGGAGAGAACTGAAGGATGGGTTTGTACCTGCCAGTGGGGATCTGTCTCACAGTGGGACTGACTACGACTCAGGGCAGGAGCAGCAGCGCTGGACCCGGGGTCAGTCTGACCACAAGAGAGGCTTACGGGACAGGCCTGCAAGGTAGAAAGAACAGAGGCTACTCTAATGAAAAGAAAACAATGAATACACATGTTGGAGTCTAAATATTGTAAAGGGATAACTTTGATGATGCTTGTGTGGTGGACACTCAGGGAGCAGCTGTTCTCTGGGTCTGGACCTAGGTCATGTGAGGAGCAGTCAATCGAGGAGGAGATTCGAGGGCTGCCTGATGTTATCGGCAAGTATTCAGCATTTGGAAACATTCAGACAACAGTTGACCAACTACATCTTGTTATATGTTGTTCCAGCGCCTTAGAGACACATTTCAAGTTTAACCCCCCCCCCCCCCCCCCCCCCCCCAGTGACGGACAGACCCCCCTCTGAGATCCTCCAGAGGATGATGGAGAGGAAAGAGAAGAATCACACAGAGACTGTGGCCCAGCTGCATCACGACCTGTCCATGATCAGCCTGGTATCTGACCTCTGACCTCTCTGCCCTTAAGGCCTGACCCCAGCCTCACCCTCACCCTCACTCACGCCCCCCCCCCCCCCCCCCCCCCTTCCACGACAGATGTTAAACCTTGGGTTGTTTTTGCTGTGTTTTCTCTTGTGTTCCCTGTCAGGAGTTTGAGAACCGAATCCGACAAACAGGTGAAGACGTGGTCCTGCAGCTCTCTGAGCACGACGTCAAGGTGAAGAAACACATGCAGGCGATGGACAGACTAGAGGACCTGGAGCGCTTCAGTCTGCAGGTGAGAGCAGCGCCTCTGGGTGGCAGCAGGGACTGTCTGGGACACAGCTGAGGTCTCTCTGTCTCTCTTTCTGTCTCATTCTCTATGTCTCTCTCTATGTCTCTCTCTCTGTCTCTGTCTCTCTCTCTCTCTCTCTGTCTCTCTCTGCAGGATCTCCACGCCCTGTGGGAAGCGGTGAGGGAGGAGTCTGAGAGGAGGAGGAGCTGTGTTAAGAAGCTGGATACCCTCCTCACAGAGACTGAGTCAGAGAGAGCAGCTAGGGTGAGGCTGTGTGTGGTAATAGTAGTGTGTGTGTGCACAATGTGTGTGTGTAAATCTCACTCATTTTGATTGTGTTTAGATCGCAGCTTTACTGCGCAAATACACGGGACTCCTGGTGAAGATCAGCTTTGTGATGCCTCCAGACGTCCATCGTCTCATGGACAGTGAAGCCATGGTAGGACAGGACTCACTGGCAGAGAAAGTCCACCCACACCTCACTTCACACTGGACCATTTACCTGTGAAACAACCCCCCTTTGATTCTCTTGAATTGTTCGCTTAGTAAAAAGTAAGGTCTCTCTCTCATAAAGGGGTCCTCAAGAAGCTTCTAGAAGCCTGCCTTGCAGACTGACCCTGACAGCAAAGTGTTTCCTTGACAGAGGATTAACCAGGCTCTGCTGGCCAATCAGAGGGCGGTGTCCACGCTGCACCTGAAGCTGATGGAACAGGACCTGGAGAAAGAGCTGTCTGACCGCCTGCACTGGGAGGACAAGCTGCAGGACTGGAGGAGGCAGAAGGTCCAGGGCGTCATCAACATGTTCAAGTATGACCCAGGGCACCACCGTGGCTTTTTCAGTTGTCTTTGACTCTTTTTTTATTTATACCCCAACTGTACATGTCTAGTCTTATCTGCATCGTGCTGGAATTGTGAGAAGATTGACTGTTTTTTTTCTTGTTTTTTTTCTCAGAGATTTCATGGGCAGCCCTGGTATTCAGCAGCCCCCGGAGGTGCAGGCCTCCCTGGACCGCATGAGGGAGCAGCAGCTGAGCCTCAACCAGCGGCGCTGTGCTGTGTTCCAGTCACTCAGGTGGGCAGAGGGAACACAAATCACCCCAGCATGTCCTCCACAGGCTTCCATATGATCACCTTTAAGAGTCCAAGCAAGATATAAGTGATGTTTACCGAGGCCAAGAGGTTTATCTGATGTTTTCGATATTTTAGCGCCTTGATCCCTCCAAGTTGTTCAAAGCTACTGGTCACTGAGTGGTACAATTCTCTAACGTCTATCAATCAAGAGATCGGTAGGTTCATGCTCCCTTTAACCATTACCGTTTTTATACTGGCCAAAAGCCTTTCAACTGTCATTATCTGTAATAGTCTTCAACAAGACCACTGAATGTGAGTGTGTGTGTGTTTTCCAGACAGTTTGCACATTGACCTAGTGAAGAAGCTGGGGTGCTGTTATGAGACCACCTGGCAGGAGTGCTTAGCAGAAGTTAACAAATTCAAGGTAGGCCTACATCCTGGTTCACCTGTAGGCTGTATAGCTGTCCTGGTAGGAAATACTACCTGATGCACAGGTTTGTATCAGTTTGCTGTCAGAGACAGAGGGTATGTTATTTCCTCTTGCCCAGGCTGAAGCAGTCGTGTGACTTCCTGTGTGCCCAGTAACTTCCAGTTATATTTGAATCTGCAGGAGGAGATTTCCACCTATGGGCTGTCAGCAGAGGAAGTCCAGACCGTCATCAACGGAGAGTTCCTGTCTGTGATTGGTCAATCCCAGAGAGAGGCAGAGGAGCGCATCGCAAGCATGGATGTCAGTTTGTCAAAGTAGCTCCTATCCCCAAGTCCTGTTCCTCATCTCCTATCTTCTAGTCTCCTATAATTTGTGCCCTACCTCCTATACCTACTTGTCTTCCTGTTTCCTTCCAGGGTGCTTTCGAGAGTTTGGCTAAGAGGGTGTCGCTGCTGAGCAGGTCTGTGTTCAAGGTGTGTCATGGTGCTGTTCACCTGTGGGAGGCCCACAGCGCCGGCCTTCACAAGACAGAGCAAGATCTGCAGGAACAGCTGGAGGCGGTTCGAACCGCCCACAACCTGGAGACCAAGGTAATGCTCTCTACCAAGACCAATCACCACACCCCCTCATACTGGCCCAGACCAATCACCACACCCCCTCATACTGGCCCAGACCAATCACCACACCCCCTCATACTGGCCCAGACCAATCACCACACCACCTCATACTGGCCCAGACCAATCACCACACCACCTCATACTGGACGTGGCTTTGTATGGAAGCGTCTACTAGATGATTGTCAAATAGGATCCTGCCTCTACAAGCGTGTGTGTGTCTGTGTGTCACGCAGAAAAAGGAGGCTCATCTTGATGTCCTGATGGACAGACTGCGGCAGGAGAGCACAGAGGAGACGCTGAAGGCCAGTCTGGAGAAGACCCTGGCCTCCCTGGAGGAAGTCAAACAAGGGTACAGATCTGCAGACGGCCTCTACAGTCTCTGGTGTCATGGTGACGAAGCTGCATGAATTATTTTGCCCAGAGCTAGTTTCTGATAAGCTTCTGCTGCTGTGTGTTTGTCTGTGTGTGAGTGTACTGGTTGTGTGTTTTGTGTGCGTGTGTATGTGTGTGTGTGTGTACAGATACATCAGCTGTCACAGAGAGGAGCTGGAGGTTATGGACAGCTTCCCTGGGATGATCCTGGTGGAACTGCAGACCTACAGCTCTGCGGTCAGCCGCTTCTTCAACGTAGAGCACACTTACAGCCTGGTACAGTCAACACACACACAACCAGTACAAACACACACAACCAGTACACAAACACACACAACCAGTACACAAACACACACAACCAGTACACAAACAGACACAGACACAAGTACATCTGGGGTTAGCAGCGTAGACAAGTTAAACCATCTCAGGTTTTGTGTTTCAGGACCCAGAGGAGGTCCAGGCTCGGTGTCCTCTCATAAGCCTGGGTAAGAACCCTTCCTGTGGGCTGCGTTGGCTCCTAAACACCCCTTCCCTTCGTTCATGTTGTTCTGGACTGGTGTTAACGGTTTCTAACGTCCACAGATTCGAGCGGGAGAGTTATTTTGAAGAGGAAGAAAGTGAGCAGACAGGGGAAGAAAGACCTGCAGAGGAACACAGACTCACAGCAGCCCTCCTTCCTGTCTCTGTTCCATGAGGTAGCTAACCAATAGCAGCCCTCCTTCCTGTCTCTGTTCCATGAGGTAGCTAACCAATAGCAGCCCTCCTTCCTGTCTCTGTTCCATGAGGTAGCTAACCAATAGCAGCCCTCCTTCCTGTCTCTGTTCCATGAGGTAGCTAACCAATAGCAGCCCTCCTTCCTGTCTCTGTTCCATGAGGTAGCTAACCAATAGCAGCCCTCCTTCCTGTCTCTGTTCCATGAGGTAGCTAACCAATAGCAGCCCTCCTTCCTGTCTCTGTTCCATGAGGTAGCTAACCAATAGCAGCCCTCCTATTTCTCCTAGAGGTGCTCATGGGTTTTAGAAGCAGGTCGTTAGTTATGTTGCTGCTCTCTCCTCTCTTGTTGCTGTTGTGAACCTGGTAAAGCAGTAAAGTGAGTGACTGTGTGTTCCAGGATGATCCAGACTCCTATGTGGAGCTGTGGGATTTCCAGTCCAAGGACGTGTTTGTGACCCAGCGGGGCCAGCAGTACAGCAGCCCAGCCTGGGTGTGTCGGCAGGAGGGGGACCCTGCAGCCAGCTCTCACCCAGACACACAGCTGGTCTCCCTCCCTGCCTCCCTGCTCTGCCAGATGCTCAGAGAGTAGGTGGCTATATATGTGAGTGTGAGTGTTTTCAATGTCGTATGTGTGCGTGTGTGTGTGACATTCTGTTGTGCGTTTGACGTCAGTGTGCGCTTGGCCTACTTTGAGCACCTGGAGGAGAGGTTCGACTCGGCTCTAAGCAGCAGCATGGTGGTGCTGGCAGCCAGGAAGCAGGCCATGCAGGTGGAACATGACCTGCGTCTGCACCTGCATCAGCCCCGCGCCCGCAGGATCCAGACGGACGTCCATAACGCACGAGCCAGTCAGCACTCATTATTCTGACGTTTAGTTCATCATTTGGTTTTGATCTTATTAAGAAATAGTCCTGCATCTAAATTGATTGCGTGGTGATAGTAGAGTGTGACGGTGGGACTGTGTGTGTGTGTGCCTGCGTGTGTGTGTTCAGCGGAGCTGGTGCTGCACAGGGACCGTGTGGACAGGCACTGTCAGGGCGTGCTGCAGGCGCTGCAGGACTGCAGGACAGACTTCCAAGAGCTGCAGCTCCAGCAGAACAAGCTGACTGAAGACTTCAAGACTCACATCTGCAGTCTGGAGGACGGCTTTGGCAAAGCCAACAAGTCTGATGTGTGAGAACTCATCCTTACTCAGACTGTCTCATCGTGTGTGTCTTTCTCTCTTCTCTCCTCTCTTTAGCTACCCTCACTCTCTCTCCTCACTCTCTCTCCTCACTCTCTCTCCTCACTCTCTCTCCTCACTCTCTCTCCTCACTCTCTCTCCTCACTCTCTCTCCTCACTCTCTCTCCTCACTCTCTCCTCACTCTCTCTCCTCACTCTCTCCTCACTCTCTCTCCTCACTCTCTCTCCTCACTCTCTCTCCTCACTCTCTCTCCTCACTCTCTCTCCTCACTCTCTCTCCTCACTCTCTCTCCTCACTCTCTTTCCTCACTCTCTCTCCTCACTCTCTCTCCTCACTCTCTACCCTCACTCTCTCTCCTCTCCTGCATGTTTTGGAAATCCTACATGTAGAATGTTCAAGTCCTTTATTGTCAGCATGACCTGTGTGTGTGTGTGTATGTGCGTGTGTGTGTGTTCTGTCGCTGCAGGCTGGTGGGTCTGTGTGCGACGCTGCAGGCCAGCCTGGATCAGCATGTGGAGGTGATCCAGATGTCCCAGAGGCAGTTCAGACACTCCCTGGAGGCCAAGCTGGAGGGACTGAGGCAGAGCAACGCCAAGCTGCTCACCTCCTTCAAGTAGGATCCTGTCTCCTTCTCGCCTCCTCTCTTCTCCTCTCTCTTCTCCTCCTCTCCTGCCCACTCTAACAGTCTGCCTGGATGTGTCTGTGCAGGCTGTTCTCAGAGGGGGGAAACTTCACCTCTAAGGAGATTGAGGTGTATCACAAGTGTCTAGAGAAGATGAGCAAGCACATCGATGCCACCGAGGAGAACGTTGTCATGGACATGGACATGACAGAGTCCAAGTGTCTGGACCAGGTAGAGGCTGAGGCCGGGGACTGTAGTGGGTGGAGCAGTGGCGTAGGAACCAGGGGTGGGGTGGAGGCTTAACTGACCTCTCTAATGCAATTCCTCTCCAGGCGAAAGACGCGGTCAGCAAATTTGAGGAGAAGTTCCACCTTCTGATTGTGGACATTAAGTTCCTGGAGAAAATCCAATCAATGCTGACCAACACTCAGGTTCAGATTAAGAGTGAGGTGAGCGTGGTCTGAAGTGTGGGAGCCTGTGTGCCCCCCCCCCCCCCCCTCCCTCCTGTGGGCGGTGTCATGAGCTGCTGACCTGTTGCAGGCCTGCAAGTGCAACACGCAGAAGAAGAAGATCAGCAACCTGCTGGCTGAGCTGCAGAAGAAGATCACTGCCTGTGCAGGACCAGAGGAGGTACAGACATAAGTAGTGTTTATTCAAAGCAATGCACAAGGTTTGGACTTTTGATCAGAATTAAAATGCTCTATCACTGAACTATATCTAAGCCTTCAAATGGCACTATTCCTCTGTCATGTGTCATGAGTTGAAACACCAGGCATGTGCACTGGGAATGTCCATGTTCAGTACAGATGATCGTGTCCCTGCTCTGCTCTGTGTGTGCAGACGGTCAGTACAGAGGAGATGTTCAGCTTTAACTGGTCTGTCCTGGAGGAGCTGAAGGCTCACTGCCAGTACCTGGAGAGTTTCCTGGTAAACCAGCTGCTCCAGACGCTCTTTACACACTCATCAATCCTGCACAACCTGTCTGTGTGTGTGTCTGAGTTACGACCAGTGTGTGTGTGTGTGTGTGATTGAGTTACAACCTGTGTGTGTGTTTGTGTTCAGGACCCCTCCATGGCGACACCGCTCCCAGATTGTCCTCTCCAGGGCTCCTTTGCGCTTGCCGCCCGGAGCAAGTCACGTAAGCAGGAGAGGTCAGCCATCCCTGCTGCTGCTGAGAGTCTGCTGCAGCCCAGCCGCATGGGCGTGTCCCTCCTAGATGACCCGGCCGTGGGGCTCGTCAAGGGCCTGCTGAGGTGACACTGGCTGGGGGGCCACACTGCTTCTGTCAGCTACCTCATACACAGGCTGATGTTGGGTCCCTGCTTGTGTGTGCGTGTGTGTTTCAGGTTCAGCAAACCCACCCCTCCTCAGGAATCTCGTTCAGAAGCAGGGGAGAGAGGATCTGCTTCTGCCACAGGTGTGTGTGTGTTGAGGTGAGCTTCAGTGTGAGTTACAGTGTTGACACTGTGTGTGTGTGTTTTGTAGTCCGGTTGTCGTCTCCTGTTGGCTCAGGTCATAAGCAGGGACGGACCCACAGTCGGGTCACCCCGGACCCCCTTCACAGACACTCTGCTGAGAGTGCTCAGAGGTACACACACACACGTTGTACAATACACACACACACACACATGCATTGTACAATACACACACAGCCACACTTCTAGACAAGACACTCCTAACTGTAGAAACATAAATGTCTTCATATCTTGACTCTTTTCATCGTAGTGTGAGAAGATTCTCCAAACCAACCCGCTTTGATAAGAGGTTCCATGTGTTTGGCTCCAAACCAGACGATGAAGCCATGTGGGTTCACTCATCACCTCCTTAAACTGTCTTAAACACCAGTGATCCATGTCCGCACTTTGAATGTGGAACTGTGACTGGTTCTTCCTGCCTGTTCCAGACCTACCTTCAAGTCTGCAGTAGCCGCTATCCTGTGGAAGACCAACGACATCCTTCTGCTGCTGGCTGAGGTGCAGAACGCAAGTTTTCATAAAAAAAAACAACCGTAACATGTTCTCAAGTGTTACCAACATCATCCCTGATGTCGTAACTCTTAACCACCACAGTATTGTTACCTTTTCATCATTAGTTGCCTGCTGTAGATTCTCTGTGTGCTTTTTTTTATGTATTTGTGGATGAAAGCAGGACTTCTATAAGAAGAAGGAGCGTCGTCAGGTGATGCGTGCTCAGTCCCTGCAGGAGACCTTCGAGCTGTGTGCCGAGGACATCAACAAGAGGCTGCTGGCCTATCAGAGCCAAGCTCACGACTACCTCAGCGACTGTGTCCAAGGTTAGCACTTACCTGTTGAAAACTTCAAACCAGCCTGAAGAAAACAAATCTGTATCTGTCGATGAAACGATCAAATAGGAGATCTTGGTTTAAAAACTCTAATGGATCTCTGGTCTGTTCCGGTCACCGATCGTCCAGAGTTCCGTCAGCAGCTGGAAGACTTTGAAGAGTGTCTGTCCAAGGTTCCGGAAGTGCTGTTCTGTAACCTGGGGCAACAGCACCTGACCGGCCTAGACCAGGAAGTGAGCAGGATTCACCAGGGTCTACAGAGCACCGTGAAGACCAGCGAGGACATGAAGGTGGCCTGACTGTAGTGTAGAGTTTACCACTGTTATCATGCAGCCAGCAAGTTCAGCTGGTTTATGGATGTGTGCGTGCATAGACTGTGTGTGTGTGTGTGTGTTTCCAGAAGGCGCATAATAAACAGCTGAGTGTGCGTCTGAGCCACCCAGCCTGTGAGGCAGAGCTGCAAGCCCTGAGCCAATCAGAGGCCAGCAGGCAGAGGAAGCTGGCCGAGGACATACTCAACTCTCAGCTAGAGCTACAGGTCAGCCTGGACACTGACCCCTAACCCACCTGGTGCTACTACCTTTCACCCTAACCTGTGACCCTCGACCTGTGAACTCTGACCCAGATCCTAGCCAGAGTCTAAGCTAAGATGATCCTCTTTTCTGTTTTGTCGTTGCTGCTTCCTGTCAGGAGAGTTTGAGGAGACAGGGAGAGGAGTTTGTGTCATCGCTGGCCTCCCTGACAGAGAACCTGCTCTTCCAGATGGACAGCCTTCTGACCGTAGACCAGGTGCTGCCTGGACGTGAGTACCAGCTGTGTGAGGACCAGCTGTGTGAGGACCAGCTGTGTGAGGACCAGCTGTGTGAGGACCAGCTGTGTGAGGACCAGCTGTGTGAGGACCAGCTGTGTGAGGACCAGCTGTGTGAGGACCAGCTGTGTGAGGACCAGCTGTGTGAGGACCAGCTGTGTTCCCCTGTGCTTGTTCATCCACAGAGCCGTAAGCGTGGGTTTGTCTTGCAGATGCTGAGACCAGAAAGGAGACAGTCACCACCCTGCTTCGGCGTAAACAGGCCGACACTCTGCAAGAGAGATCTGGAGGAGCTCAGATCCAGAGAGGAAGCAGGTAAAGCCTGCAGACCACAGGGGAACACTGGGCTGGAGGAGACCCACTGTTACAGATCAGGATCATTCGTTCAGGATTGATCCGTGTTGTTCTATTGGCCGTGGACGATAACAAGATACTGTGACAAATGGATGAAGGTTCAGAAGAACTCTAGACTGTGTGTGTGTGTGTGTGTGACAGGACTTGGCCAGGGATCGCTCATTTCACAATGAGTCTGAGTGACCCAGCTACGGCCAAAACAACAACCGCCTCCATCACCACGGCAACAACCACTATGGGCCACCTGCGAACGGTCGAGGCTCGGGACGCAACATATCAGGTGACACACGCACACGCCAGTAACACGCATCATATGACACCCTGCCCCTCCACACAAACTGATGTGTGTTTGTGTGTTACAGAAATATGAAGAGCACTGCAGCAAGGTGCAGCAGCAGGCTAATGAGGAGATTCAGACACAGCAGAGGGAGTTACAACGTTGGGTGGAACACTGGAACAGCCAACTGACCACACTCACACAGATCAACTCTGAATAGAGGACAGTCACAGACAGCATTGTTTTTAAACTGACAAAATAGATCTAAAAGACATGTTAAAATGTATACGAGAATATATTTATCATGATCACATTGAGTACAGTTATTTCCCATTTAGAAATAATTTGGCAACAAACAGATGTTAGTGTGTTTAAACATTGTGTAAATATTTTTCAAGAATGTGCAAGATGTGTCACAACAGTTTTAGTGATTCTCTTCTGATCTGGTCCCAAACACCAGTGATGGGCACTAAGCTTTCCCCATTGGCTCTTCCTAAATCTATGTTTCCATTGGCTGTGGAATAAATGGATACATTGCTCCCATTGGTTGAGGAATAAATAATGTCTCTCCATCCCTCAGTTTTCATTCTGAAGGTCGCTTATCTTGTCGATGGAGTGCAGCAGTTGAGAGACCAAACACAAGGTCTCTGCTCCGGTCAACAACTGCCTGTGAGGGTAAAACACAAACTGATTTAAGAAGCTTGGACAAGGAGCACAATGTCCTGCAGAGCAGCTCTCACAGAGGGTTCACTGTTGAAAAGTGTGTGGAGTGTGTGTTTCACCTCACAGTTTAACGTTCTAATGTTGTCACTTCCTAAAGTCCACTTAAAGGGACGCTCAGCTACGGTAACGGCGCTAATTCGATTTGGCTGCTTTCGGACGTACTTAATGGACGTCTCTGCGTTGAGAGCTGCTTTGTTGAGGTACTCTGAGGCTGCCTGAGCATTCTGCCTCATGGTGTTCAGGGTCCTCGTCTCTCCTGCTCGAAGTCTCTCGTTCTCGCACCTGTAGCCCTCCAGCTGGCCCTGCAAGACAACCAGAACCAGAACTCACTCCTGTTTCTATTGGTTACTGTGTGTGATGGTGACAGTCAAGGCTGAGGCTGAGATCTGAGATCCAGACCAGGGAACAAGTTTCAGGGTAGTTTCTCTCTCCGTAGACATCTCTCTCTCACACACACACACACACACACACACATCACTATTCATATATATTTTTGCACAACTATAACCACACCAGCATTCCAACCCTTTAATCAATAAATCCAAACCTGTAACTGATGAAGTTCCTGTTTGAGTCTGGTCACGCTGTTCTCTGCCTTCACCGCTCGTTTCTGTTCAGAAGAAAAACAAACAGTTCCCACGTTCAAGAATGCATCAGTGTTCAGTTCAGACGTTGTTGATAAGAGGTCAGGTATGGTTGGTGCCACGCCCTCAGACCACCCAGGTTCTTACTGTCATCAGGTGCAGGTTCTGTTCCACAGAGTGGACCATGGTCTCCAGGGTCTGGGCCTCCCTCTCCTCCTGCAGTCTCCTCTTATGCAGCTCCTCTGTGAGCTCTTGAAGTCTGCAGGAGAAAAACATCCATCACTAACACCGTTATGTTGGCACTTCTTCAGCACACACACAGCCAGGATAACTATCAAAGCTGTACCGTGTGTGGAGTGTCTGTGCTAGTGTGTGTGGAGTGTCTGTGCTAGTGTGTGTGCTGTGTGTATGTTGTGTGAGTGTGTACCCAGCTACCTGTGATCGTCACTCTCCGCCTTCTTCAGCAGAGATCTGATGTTCTTCCGGAGCTGAGTGTTTTCATCCTGCAGCTGAGGAGAGAGAGAACAGCTGTCAAACACTCCTGACCGCACATCAACTGGGCCGTCCTCTCCCACAATGTGCAGATTACTGAATGTGGAGAGAGGGAGTGTGTGGGAGTGTGGGTGGAGGTACAGGAGGGTGTGTTTGTAGATCAGAGAAGGTCTTAAGTGAACCTTCTGCAGATGGTTCCTCCTCCCTTCTGGCCTGCCTGTCTGGGTCCTGTAGGTCAGCTCCACCATGGACGTCTCATCGTCCCCTTCATAGTTCACAGGTCCTTGCCTGGAGCCTTGCCACAGAGACTCGTCCAGCAAAGACGGCTCCTCTCCCTGCTCCTCCTCCTCCTCTCCCTGCGCCTCCTCCTGCCACGACACGTCCTCCTCTGTGTTGAGGGAGGACGGCTCTGAATACGTGCTGCAGTCTGCGGTCCTGCTCAGGACAAACTCCTGGGCATCCTCCAGAGCGGAGGGCTCGTAGCTGCCTGCCCACTCCTCCTCTGACTCCTCCCCTGGCCGAGCTGTGCCGTCTGGGTGGCTGTAGGGTGGACACTGTCTGTCTGACTGCAGGCTGCTGCCGTATGTCTTCTGTAGGGGTCACACACACACACACACACAGTGGATGAATCATCTCTGACATCTTTGCCCTTTTTAACGGCACCAACCGTAGTCAGACTTCTCGCTGCCTTTGGTTTGAGATTTTTTGTGTATATTTGAAGTTAAAGTTGAATCAATGTTTATAGATCTACATGCAAGGGTACCTTTCTCATTGGGTAAAAGGTTTCATCTGAATCTGTACTCAAATCAGGGTCCTTATTCTTGCTGCGGATGAACTCTTTGAAGGAGAAGGGATTCAACTCGTCTCCATCCTCTTGAACTTCACCTATTAAAAAAAAATAATGGTTGAATCATATTGAAGTTGCTATAGTTACACGGAGTGTAGGTTGTAACGTAGTAATGCGCAGCTAACGCTGGTTGGCAACCTACCGTCTTCGATAATTAAAGTTTTAGCAGCAGTTTTGGGTTTGGACATGATGGATGATGTGGAGCAGCAGTAAGGAGGACAGTTCTGCTCCAGCTACGATAGCGTAACTACTAGTAACTGGTTAGCTACGAGAGCTAATTCGACAGGATAAATTAGCTGTAATACGAGACGGAAGCACTATAGCACATCTAGCTAACAATAGAACGATATATACAGATTAGACTAGATTTATTTATCTAAAATAGTGACTTTACTGTCCAGATGGTCCAGGAGCTCCAGATGTTGTTCATCACTGTGAAGCGCTGAGAACACATCAGTTGACAGATGAAAGATCACGTGTGCACACCCCAACTTTCTATTGGTTCAGAGGAAAGATCACGTGTACACACCCGAACTTTTTATTGGTTCTTAAGATTATGACGTTTGTTGGAAAAATAATGCACATGTTTCAGTGTAAAATCCCGGGTTTTATTCCACGTTCATCACATGTTCTGAAATTGTGAGTATAGTGTTCATGCATAACAGAGATCAATATAAAAATGCATTTAAATTACAGTTTGAGACGTAGTACTTCCATCTGAAGTGATCTTTCAATGAGGTAGCTAACTTAATTCATTCAAAAAGCTAATGGCTAGTTAGCTGGTACTGGCCGGATATAGTTGGGCAACGATAAACAAAATGAGTCACGAAATCCAAATATTATCAAATCTATTCTCTCCTACACATGTGTCAACACACGCAGCCATATAGCTAAGTAGATGACTAATATCATTCAGCATTATATGTAAACTGAATCCAGAATTGAATTGGCTTGGGGGGGGGGGGGGGGGGGGGGGGGGGCAGATCCTTCACATTCCATCACAAACCCAGTTGTCTTGTCTTTATCCCTGCAGACTCAGACTGATACCGGTACAGCAATGTCTGAAGAACATGCCAAGGTTCCAGGCTCCCAACGTAGAACACGGACACGACGACCAATCCAGTCTCTGTCCCTGACTCAAACTGACTCCCAGTCCCAGCCTCAGACCCAGTCCCAGCCACAGACCCAGTCCCAGCCACAGACCCAGTCCCAGCCTCAGACCCAGTCCCAGACCCAGTCCCAGACCCAGTTCCAGTCCCAAAGCCAGAGTAGCTCCAGCTCATCATCCGTTCCTGCCAGCCAATCCTCATCCACATCAGGGACCGTAAGCTCCGTGGACACCATCCCAGTCCAAGACCTGTCCCCCATCCGTGAGGAGCTGGAGCCCCGCCCCTGGGGTCGCCTGCTGCCCCTGCACAAACGCTTCCGAGTCCTCAGTGAGTGACACACACTGCTCCCCTGGTCACCACAGGGGCTGTTCACTCTGTCTCTGTCTCACAATCAGTCTCTTTCCATGTTTATCGAGGAATTAGGATATTCACTTTGTTTCCTTTTGCCATCCTTGTTTGTGTTTTCTTTTTGTTGTGTTTTGTTAAGACTGTGTCGAGGATCAGTACTGGTTCGGTCGTGACTCCAAATGCGATTACTGTTTTGATGAACGCATGCACAAGAATTCCTCCAGGTTCCAAACCTACAGCAAAAAACATTTCAGGATTTTCAGAGTAAGTATCGTCTCCTGTTCACGCTGTTACGCTGTCACGCTGTTCTGTTTGGTCATCACGGGTTCCCTTGATTCAACCCTCCAGGAGGGGGATGTAGTGTATTGTGAAGATCACAGTGGGAATGGCACATTCGTCGACAGTCAGCTCATTGGGAAGGGAAAGAAGATACCCCTACCCAACAATGCAGAGCTGGCTTTGACCGACTGTCGAAATAAAGGTACTTTACTGAGACCGCCTCCGAAAATATGAAAAACATTTACAGCCATGTTCAGCACTGTTGACTCTGTCAGACTGTCTGATGTTGGCTGTCTTTCTCTGTGTTGTGATGATCAGACACAGTCTGACACAGTCTGATCATTACAGCACAGTAATGGCGGGTAGACTTGTTTGATACCGTTTTGTTATTTCCTTCCAGCATTCATGTTCATTGACCTGATGGCTGATGAACAAACCAACCTGCCCAAAGAGTTTAAAGACAAGTACATAGTCACCAGAAATATTGGAAAGTGAGTGTGTTGTCTGAGTACTGTGAGCTGTGGCTGGAATCTCAAATGTGTTGGTACAAATAGGGGAGGGGGAACCCACCTGTGTGTGTGTGTGTGTGTGTGCACGTGCATGGATGTGTGTGTGCATGTGTAGATATAGGGTTGGCTGTCCGAGGTGTGTGCTTAACTAAGCATGTGTGTGTTTTTCCCAGGGGTGTGTGTGGAGAGGTGAGGCTTGCCTTTGAAAGAGCCACCTGTAAAAAAGTGGCCGTCAAGACCATCAAGAAGAACGACTTCCCTTCTGTCGGGGTGACGTATGACCACTTCCTGTTTTGGAGGAAACACGGCTGCTGAACGACGTCATCCTCATGTTGTTGTTTCTCCGTGAACAGATGGCCACAAGAAACGCAGAGAGAGAGATCGAAATCCTCAAGAGAATTGACCATGTGAGTGTGTCAGCCCTGACTGACTCTCTGTAGCCTCAGTTGGTTTGCTACATGTCTCCATGGTAACAAGCATGTTTAGGTAGCGGAAGTTTATGTGTGTTTGTGTTCTCTGAAGATGAAGTTAACTTGTTTACTTCTCGTCCCATGCTCAGCCATGCTTGATAAGGACTGAAGACTTCTACCAGACCGATGATTCCTACTACATAGTTCTGGAGCTGTAAGTCTTGCGCACTCTGTTTACATAGAGAGCTTCTTTATCTCAGCCTCTTACTGGACCCTTGGAACTCCCACTTGACCCAGTTGAACTTTAGACTGCAGGGAAGACTTTACAGAAGATAGATTGCCATAATGTGTGTGTGTGTGTATTCCAGAATGGAAGGCGGAGAACTCTTCAACAGAGTCAAGGCTAAACAGCAGATACCAGAGCCCATCGCTAAGCTGTATTTCTACCAGATGTTGAAAGCCGTTGAGGTGGTTTTCCCCCGCTGGTCACTGGCCAAACATATGAAGTATTTCCAGTCCTGTCCTGACTCTCTATAACTCCACCTTGTCCTTTCTAGTATCTTCACAACAACGGGATCATCCATCGAGACCTGAAGCCAGAGAACATTCTTCTGTCTTCTCACGAAGATGAGTGTTTGATCAAGGTCAGATAAGCCAGAAACCAATCTCCCTCCAAAACATTATTATAGAAAAATATATCATACATTTTACTGCAACTCGAGGATTGGGTGGGATGATTCTGCTAATTTGGGTCGTGATCCTTTCTCTTGTGTTCCAGGTGACGGACTTTAACCAGTCCAAGATCCTGGAGGAAGAGTCTCTGATGCGGACGCTGTGTGGAACCGCCACGTACCTGGCGCCTGAGGTGTTCACCGACGCTGCTACCGTGGGTTACAGCCGGGCAGTGGACGCCTGGAGCCTGGGGGTCCTGCTGTTTGTGTGGTGGGTCCTAACCTGACTGCCTGATCAATATTACCCTGACTGACTGGCATCTGTAACACTGCCTGTATGCACGATATTACTTGTGTGCTTAAACGGCACTCCCTTTACACCCTCCCCGTCTGTGTGTGTGTGTGTGCTCTCCCAGCCTGTTCACCAGCTGTCCCTGTGTCTCTGCACCCCCCAGTCTAGGTGGCTACCCTCCCTTCCACACTGACTGGTCAGACCTCCCCGTCCCTGAACAGATCACAAGAGGCATCTTCACTTTCATCCCGTCCAAATGGAACAGAATCTCAGCACCAGGTGAGACTCAGCTGTTTGGAACAGCCTGAACAGTGTGTTTGTGTGTTTGTGGTCGTTTTTCTGTCACGTAACTAAATGGCTATTTTTTGTGTAGCAAGAGACCTTGTGAAGAAATTGCTGGTGGTTAACCCCAATGAGCGCCTCTCCATTGAGGACGCTTTGAAACATCCCTGGTTGGAGGTGAGCTACTAAGAGAAGCATCGCAGCAACTGAACGTATCCCAGCAACAAGAACCACAATTATTTTTTAAAGACTTTCTTACTTCCTTTCACCTGGTGGGACAGGTAGACATTTTGCTTGATGCTGTGTAGGTGGACCAGAATGCATCTGTGACGGTGAGTGTGTTTGTGTGACTGATTCCCCACAGGACCCCAACATGAAGGACAAGGCTCACAGCATCATGTACCCCAACGCCGCAGCGCTCGCCGCAGGAGACTCCGATGACCCCGGCACGTGGTCCGACAGCGGGGGAGCACCGTCCGAAAGAGCCGCCACCGCACATTCCGACGTTGCCGCGGTAAACCTTCCTGCAACACCCTACCTCACCTGCGATGTGATTTTACCAATGGTTAACTGTCAGTGTGTCCAGCTCCTCTTGTTGGAATAGTTCACTGAGCTGATCGAACACAGCTGGTCGCTGAGCCTGTGTTCCGCCTGTGCTGTTTTCTGGTTCCAGACCTCCACCTGCAGCACAGCCAGCACCATCTCAGGGAACAGGAAGAGGCAGAGAGAGGACAGCGAGGACGACCAACCACCTGACAAACGCCAGGGCCCCTTCCCAGCTCATTAACATATCAACGTGATGTGTGTGTGTGTATATGTGTATATATTTCTACTACAAATAAATAAAACCAATTTTATTAAGATTAGACATTGCATATTTACACATGTGTAACATTGTGAAACATTAAGCCTGTTTCCTTTGAGGTATATTCTTCCTTGATTCAAAGGTATTGCCTGTTTTCATAGAATAATTCTGATCAGGTTTAGTGTTTAAATTATTTGTGTTGATTCTCAAAGGAAGTAAGGCTGTAGATCTTTCTAGAAGGCTGTTGTCTCTACATAACTGATCACCCAATCAGAAGCTTCTTGGTTAAGGCAGCCTTTCTCAGCCCTGGTCATAAGGACTTCCTCTTCCTGTCCAGCATGTTTTAAACGTTTTAGTCTTCCAACACCTGATTGGAAAGATGAGACATAATCAAACTCAGCAGATGGTCGTTAGCAAGCCGTTCATTTGAATCAGGTGTGTTGGAAGAGTGCACACAACTCAAAACATGCAGGACAGGAGGAAGACCAGGGTTTGATGACCTGAGCTCATGCTCATGTTCTGTCAGAACACCTTGGCAACTGGTGACATCATAGTTTGGCCTTTGCATTGTCCCTGAGGCGGTACAGCACAGAGTGAGCCTCGTCGAAGGAGCAGCCCACAGCAGACTGGACGCGACCCAGCCAGCGCTGCAGCGCAGGGCGATCCTGCAGCACATCTCTGCCGCCCCCTAGAGGCTGGAGGAAGAACAGCACCAACAAAGGAGGCTGGTCAGCACGTTTCCAGCAGAAAGGTAGGACCAGTGCCCAGGTAGCTCTATGATGTAATATCCTCCCACCTGCATGAGTTCACACACTGCCAGCAGGTCAGCCAGAGAGATGTCGTCCCCACACAGGAAGGGCTGTCTCTTCAGGAACATGTCCTGCAGCTTGTCCAGAGTAACACTCAGCTCAGACACGGCCCTCTCCACCTTGGCCTGGTCGCTTTGCTGCCCAGACATGCGGGGTAACAGCACCTGCGCACACACATGCACACCCAACAGATCATCACTACCTGGTCTAGAGCAGTGGTCTTCAACTCTGAGCCTCAAGGATGTTTCCCTCTCCCACTGACACTCCAGATTCATGACTCCTGATTACAGGGCAGGTGGGTGTCTCTGAAGACCAGGGCTGAAGACCACCTCTCTAGTCATGTTAGCCCTGCCTGGCTTCCATCCCCTCCCCCTTAGTACAAAACACATCAGCACCCGCTGGTGAACAGGTGTTCCCCTTAACTCTGCATGATGAGGTGTGTGTGTGGCGTGTACATGTGTTGGAAGGTGCTACCAACTTTACAAGCAGGTTTTTAATGATTATTAATGTGTGTTTCTGGGTAGGTGACATGCCTTAGTGATGAGCACACTGGCAACATGGGTTATGATTGGTTACCTCCAGTAAGAACACTTTTGCAGCGTGTGGTCGTGTGTTGGTGTGATGCCAGGCTGTGTACTCGTCCACTTTAGCCCTCCTTTCTGGTTGCTTTGGATACCAGTGGTCTGGGACATGGTATTTTGTTGCTAAGTACTTCAGTATGGCATCACTATAAAAACAATATATTAAAATGATCACACCAATCATACAAATTAGGGGTTAAGTTACATGTGTTGCAGACCTGATCAAATTTAAGTTTATTGTATTTTCTTGGAATGGCACTGATTAGATCGATCTATTAAAAACTGTCCGGGGTCTTAGCTAGTCTTAATAATGTTATACTTGTCTTACCTCTCCGTTAGTACAAAACCATTGTCATCTATAACTGGCACTTTCTGCATGGGGTTCAGTTTAGCGAAATCTGGCGTCTTATGCTCACCTGCATGGAAGTGTGTAAACAAACAACCCAAGTGTGTAAAGAAACACTGGACTTTAAGACACTGAACTAGACGAACATGATCAGTAAAGCTACAATCACTGTATGTGCCAACAAGGACAAAGTTCAAAGCAAGGTTGCTTTTTTAGCAACTTCTGTAAAGTTTAGAGGTGCTATGTATGCAGTAGATGTAGGATAAACGATGCATTTCTGTTCGCATGAACATGTCATTATGATAAACAACATAAAAACAAAGAAAAAGATACAACTATATTCGTTTGCTAACGTTGTTAAAGCTAGCTAACAAGCTAGCTTCTCTGCTCCTCTCTTACCTTTCCGCAGCGCCACAGTTTGCACATTATGGGGGATTTTGTTGACATTTACAAAGATGTGTATTGCTCTGCATGGCTGAGACAGTAAGTCTAAGTATATTTCTAAACCTCTTCGACCAGCCATTGTAAGTGTTACCTCCGGGGTGAGTGTAGCCAGTTGGACTTTAGCCACCTGTGTTTGTGTGACATTGTGTGGCTCAGAAGTGAGGTTGCCAGGTTTGATGACAGTTAAATTATCTCCATAGACCATAACACCTATTCTGCTGTAACTACAGTTCAGCAATCCACTGCGGTGGTTTTCGATGTTGCCGAAATGCTTCGTTGACCTCATAAGAACTAATGAAAAGCCAAGTAAATTCACAGTAAAATGGTCGTTCCCATACCGGGAGTCGAACCCGGGCCGCCTGGGTGAAAACCAGGAATCCTAACCGCTAGACCATATGGGACAGTGATATAATGGTGAATAACATTTGACTGAGTATATCAATAGACATAGTCATTCATTCTTCTATGGAAATATGATGTCCTATAAATAACCTATGTAATGTTACAGTAGTCTGCTGGGTATTAGGTGGTGTACAATGCAGCTTTCTGAGTTGGAAAGCCTGCCTAGGTAGGCTACGTGGATAGTAGCAGTTTTCAGTTCTACTGACAGACACCCCATCATCTAGACCTGCAGTTCTCAGTTCTACTGACAGGACATCCCATCATCTAGACCTGCAGTGCTGGGGGATGGGGAGAAGAGGTTGGGTCTATACTGACATCAAAGCAGCAGAACATTTGCTACTGTATTCTGGTCCTCATCGCATGCAGACATGGGGGAACTTTCAGACATCACTTTTTAAAACGGTCTTGAAAGTCTTACTATTGTAGACTGGCGTTGAATGGACTTATATTCGTTTTTTAGGAGGTATTCAATAGGAATGCACATTATTCTCAAGGGATTCAGGCGTGGAAGTCTTCAGCAGCAGGTCAACCATTCTGGACTGGAGCCTATAGATTAATGACGACAGACACGACTGTAAAGGCAATGTAGTTTTTTTTATATTGTAGTTTTTTTACTGACTATTGTCATTTAAAGCATATGTTCTTGATAATTTAGTCAATTTCCATTTCTGGATGACCATGGCCAAAGTCAACGTGCCATGTGGAGTAGTACTTATTTGCGGAATACTATTGAATGTCACACTTTGTGCGGGTTTCCCCAACAAACTTGATGATTTTAACACCGCAGACGACACGTTAGATGAAGATCAGATAGAAGATGAGTATAATGATGATGGGAATAGTACCAACTGTGAGGAGTGTATACCAGAGTATTGTCCGGAGACGATGGGCTGTAGAGCCGGGATGGTGTTGGACACTTGTGGCTGTTGTAAGGAGTGTGGAAACTTAGAGGGACAGTCTTGTGACCTTGGGGACAGAAATGTCTTCTATGGTCTCTGCGGGGATGATCTCTTCTGCCATGTGGATGATCTGAATCTGGGGGACGGAGAGGTGGAGGAGCCCCTGTGTGCCTGTCAAACCCAGGAGGTTCTCTGTGGATCAGACGGGAGGACCTATATGAACATATGTCAGTTTAAAGAAGCGTTTTTCTTAAACAAAAACCTCCAAGAAAAGAGCAAAGGCCCGTGTAAAACAGGTAACATGTTTGCTGTGTTTAAACTTATGTGGCTTCATTGTGCGAGGCGAGGAGGGTTCAGTTCATGAAAATGTACATCGGAGGGGGAAAAACTTAAAGAAAAACCCAGCCATATAACTAACCTTCATAGAAACATGCCAGTGCAATATGATTTACTAGGCGACATGTCATCAGCAGGAAAACTAAACTTTTCAATAAAGTTCCTTCACTAAATGATAGTGCTTAGCAGGCAGAAATATGAACACTGTTTTCATGTCTAGAACTACATCTGAACCAAGTCTGGGAAACATGTTGCGTGTGTAATGTCTTTTCAGTGTGTTTTCTTTTACCACCAGCGTAGTGGCCTCCCTCCTGTGAGCTGGAGGAATCTGCCCCTCTCCCCCAGCTCTCCGGCGGGTCAGACCAGCCTGTAATTTACCCGTGGCGGAGCAAGGAAAATTTATAGTCTCAAACAGCTCCAGGAGCCAAACCCTTAAAGACAACCCAGGAGTCTTAAGAGAGGAAACCACTTGTAAACACCTCGCTAACTCTCTCTCTCACTCTCTCTCTCTTTCTCTCTCCTTCTCTCTCTGGCTCCTTCTCTCCCTCTCTTTTTCCATCTCTCTTACACTTGTTCGCTCTCTCGGACTCAATTCTTTCTGCCTCTCTTTCCACTCTTCCTATACATCTGCTGTCCCTCTCTTTCTCTGCTCCGTACCCCCTTGTCTCCCCCTCCCTCCTTTCCTTTAGTCCCCATCATCAAGGTTCCTCCTCAGAACCTAGTGAACCAGACAGGCAGCACCATGGTGTTGCTGTGTGAGGTCTTTGCCTTTCCTATGGCTCTCATAGAGTGGAGGAAGGAAGGAGAGGATGTCATCTTGCCTGGAGATGATCCTCACGTCTCGGTCCAGGTGAACCAGGGAGACTCTTAACATTCCCTTGTCAAATATGTGAAAAGTGTTTTTTGTTAGAACAGCTGCTAAGCAGAGCCTACGTCACACTAAAGTTCAACGGTTCAGAGGTTTAAGATCACTTGAATTTTACGTTTTAGATTTATATTTGGTTCGTTTGACAGATGGATATTGTGCATGTATACAATACAGCAGATCAGAAGCGCATGGTTCAATTGTACATGAATCACTGGTGACAGATCAAAGCATGATACATCTGTTCTGTGTGGTGGTGTGTGGATCTTCCTGAGGTCGGTCTGTAACCCTGCTCTCGCTCTCTCATTCTGCCGCGTTCCCACTGCGATGCTGTGCAGTCTCGAGGGGGGCCTATGAAGTTTGAGCTGTCCAGCTGGCTGCAGATCGAAGACGCCAGCCCAGGGGATTCTGGGACGTACCGCTGTGTTGCCCGTAACAACCTGGGGAGTGTCTCGGCTACTGCAGTGTTAGGGGTCCTGGGACCAGGTGAGTGCAGGGGAGGTGGTTCGAGGACGGTCGACAGACTTAATGAGCACCTTAGTTTAGGACTTACTGTAGTATTAAAATGCCTTTGCCAGCCATGACTGACAGAGTATTGTTAGATTTTAGCTGCCAGGGACTCTGCTGGACTAACAAGCAGAGCTTTCCCAGTAATGGTCATGGTGGGATTAGGAGAGCGCTGACTGATTCCAGATACACATCCTCAGCTAAAAGCTCAGCTGTCTTGAAGGTCAGCTGATCGTATCAGTGGATCAACAGGGTTTAAGGTATCCAGATACTGTATAGGTGAGTCTGGGTATATTCTAGAAATCCTTCATATCAGAGCTTCCTGTGGTCGTCTGATCTAACATGATTGGGTTAGTGAACGTATCTGGTTTCTCATAAAACCTTGTGACCAATCCCAGCGCAGCTCATCACTGATATCTCCATCATAGAGAAGGGAGGAAGGGGTGGAAAAAATAATTTCTAAGACATGATTACATACAGTTAAGAACAGGCCCAACTGAAGACTCAGAGCTATTGTTCCTTATGGTGCTGATGTCTCCTCCACATGTGGTTGTGTCTCCAGAGGACATGTCGGCCTATGTGAGGGACAGCATGGCGGAGATGACAGACATGATGGACTACAGCCCCTCCAGGAACTACGAGGAGGATTACTACTAACACGGGTCGACGCCGGTAACCACGGTTACCAGTCAGTTTTGGTTGGCTGTGAAACCTCAAACTCCCATTCAGGACATTCATTGACAACACTTTAGCTACAGTCAGAAATCCTCTCCTTTTCTGAGACTGTGATGACAACATCTGGCAGAAGCAGAAAATCTATCCTACAGTAAATTATACACCTGCAACCTGAACTTATGGCTGTTTTTAAAAAGGTTTGAAAATGAGAAACGGCTATGGATGTGAATCACAACAATGTTAGATGATGTTCTGCGTATTTGCAGACAGACCTTGTTTATGCACTCACGTCATCCTGTGTGTGTGTGTGTGCGTGTGTGTGTCTGTGTGTGTGTTGTCTATATATATATATACACATATACAGTCCCCAGCTGAGTGAGAGGAATGAATGTTCCTTTGTTCTGAATCCCTTCTCAGCCATTCCCCCTGTGACTATGAGACACATTCCTGACTGTATGAACAGTGTGCTGCAGGAGAGAGTTACTCAGATGGCTTTGTCAATATCTGGAGACTTAACCCTCCCTCTGGGACGATACCTGCCTGTCTGCCTGCAGGTCTGTGTGTGTGTGGGTCTGTCTGTGTGTGGGTCTGTCTGCAGGTCTGTCTGTGTGTGGATCTGTCTGTGTGTGGGTCTGTCTGCCTGCAGGTCTGTCTGTGTGTGGGTCTCTCTGTGTGTGTGTCTGTCTGCCTGCAGGTCCTCTGTGTGTCTGTCTGTCTCTTGGTCTGTCTCTAGGTCAGTCTACCTATAAGTCTGCATGGATGTTCGTCTGCTTGCATGGGCATCTGGATGCAGAGTATCTGGAATGTATCCACATGCTTGTTCTCTGTCCCAGAACTGGAAGCTATTATTCTGAAGGACTGAGAGTTTCCTCTCTGTCTCTGCAGCGCTGGGCAGATGTGTGAGTTCGCCCGACCACGGTGTTGCCCCGGAGAGAGAGAGAGGGACAGAGAGGAGAAGCAGAGGAAAGGATGGGGAAAGATGGATAGACTGAAGAAGAGAAGCTGATGGAAAAGGCAGGGAGACAAAGAGATTAGAGAGTGGATGAGAGAGAGAGGGGGGGGAGAAAAGGGGGAGAGAGCGAGGTAGAGAAAGAGAGAGGTAGAGAAAGAGAGAGTGCCTGACAGATGGTTTTAATGTTTCAGCCGTGGAGCTTATAGCTAGACAGATATAAATGAGAATCTATCCCGTCTCCTGCGTGCTCTTAGGTCAACAAGGTTCTTTTCGGTTCCACTTCCTGTTATTAAATATTATCTATTGCTTCAGACTTGAGGTGTATATAACTACTCAGGAGGCAGCTTGAGAGCATAGGGTCTATCTAAGCAAAGGTCTTACATTCCTGTTGGTTTGAATTAGACCCAACGTCCAGAGAGTTACTGTATTAACCTGAGAATATGACTGGCATTATCAGTACTGTTACTTTGCTAGTATTATCAATGTTTTTAGTTATTTTTACCAAGCATATTGTTAGTGAACTTTGTATATCAACTCTGGGAAAATGTATGAGACAACTTTTTCGTGCATGAAAAAAAAGAAAGACAATTTTGAGTTGTTGTGAAGAACAGAGGGATAAAGATTTAAGAGGCCTCGTCAAATTGGACCCTTCTGTTCACCACTCAAAATTGTCCTTTTTAAATGAAAGAAAAATTGTGCAGAGGCAACATTTTATGATTTGGTTTGTGGTGTTGACGATTTGGATAGCAGCTGTAAACTGCATGTTCTGTAATAGTGAAATTGATCATGTACTGTCTTGTAACTGGTGAACAGTTGTCTTCCAACTAATCTGTAAACAATACTGGATTAATTATAATAAATGCCCAGTAATCACAAACAGTCAGAGGGTGAGTTTGTGTGCCAGCATCATTTTAGTTAAACACACAAACAAACACACACACGTTGTTAATTATTATCTTAAACAAACCTAACCTTAGTTTCAGTCTACCAGTAACCCTGTATTAGCCTGCAATGTTTCCATTCAGCTCTCCAACCCTCGTCATCACAGCCCCTCTCTCCCACCCTCCTCATCCCAGCGCCTCTCTCCCACCCTCCTCATCCCAGCCCCTCTCTCCCACCCTCCACATCCCAGCCCCTCTCTCCCACCCTCCACATCCCAGCCCCTCTCTCCCACCCTCCTCATCCCAGCGCCTCTCTCCCACCCTCCTCATCCCAGCCCCTCTCTCCCACCCTCCACATCCCAGCCCCTCTCTCCCACCCTCCACATCCCAGCCCCTCTCTCCCACCCTCCTCATCCCAGCCCCTCTCTCCCACCCTCCTCATCCCAGCGCCTCTCTCCCACCCTCCTCATCCCAGCCCCTCTCTCCCACCCTCCACATCCCAGCCCCTCTCTCCCACCCTCCACATCCCAGCCCCTCTCTCCCACCCTCCTCATCCCAGCCCCTCTCTCCCACCCTCCTCATCCCAGCCCCTCTCTCCCACCCTCCACATCCCAGCCCCTCTCTCCCACCCTCCTAATCCTAGTCCAGCTCCCTGAGAAGAACTCCAGACAGGAGGGGGAGGTGAGACGTCCGGTAAGGGGCTCACATTCAGCTCCAAGTCTGGATGGAAAATTGGAAAGAAAAGGAACTGGTGGTGGGATATCAGTAGGCTTGTATGAGAGTGTGATGGGCACGGGTCTCTCCATCCCCCCCCCCCCCCCCGCCTCATATCCTGAGCACTGAAAATACATTAGTGGCAGAGCAACAGAGGCAGTCTGCCAGGGAGAGACCAGCCTGTGGTCTACAGACTGACAAGCTCACAGCATTCTTCTAAGCTGTGAAATCCAATATACTTTACATGCTGGGGATCCAAGCTCTCTCTCTCTCTCTCTCTCTCTGGCTTTCTCTCTCTCTCTGTCTGTCTCTCTCTCTTTTTCTGTCTCTCCTTTTTTTACTTCTCTTCCTTGGAGGAAAACAGCAGGAGGACATAAAGAAAAACGTATACAATTAACATTCTATAACAAAACTTCTTTAGTCTGTCCTCAGTGGCACATGGAACCCATTGAGAAAAACTGAGAGAATGACTTCCAATAGATTCAGATAATGCAAAAAAAGGTTCTTGGTCTTTTTTAACCTTTCCATGTCCGATCAGTGAGAACAAAGTATATATTTAGAGCGTTAGGGTTAGGGTTAGGCTAACCCTCAAAGACCTTTTCTACATCTGCTATGATAAAAGATGATATGAGAAAGTCTTTATTATTAACAATGCTAGGTTAAATAAGTGCCTACTTTACAAAGAATCCTTTGAGTTGAGCCAGATGTAAACTTATTTTTTTTTTAAATCCAACTGCCACCTACTGTACAGAAAAATGTATTACAAGAAGGAAATTTACATTTCGAAATAGGAACATACTGTAGGATCCCCAAAAAATTGACATAAATTCAAAACCTCAATCGATAAGTAGTGCTGGTGGAGCTGAAGTATTATTTTACAAAACTGCTGAAAAAAGTGCAGAACAGAAGTATTTGAACTGTTAAAAAACGGTGTGTGTGTGTGTGCAAGCTTGTGTGTGTGTGTGTGAATCTTCATCTGGTCTACCTGTCCATTTTCACCATGACATTATCATAGGGTGAGTCCTCCTCATCAACCTGAATGGGTCCTTTCCCTTTAGGAAAAGCTCTCTTGGGCAGCTTGGGTATGTCGTAGTCATTCACCTGAGGGTCATAGGGATACTCGTGGCCATTTGAATCATCTACAGTTCCCATGATCCTCCAGGCATGACCTCTGACCTCTTCCGGGTTGTCGTAGAGTGACCCGGGTTGCTGTGAGGTCACCAGCGCGCAGCCCTCTGGCTCGTCGTAAATGTGTTCTGCTGTGAGATAGTTCTGTTTGGTGCCGTCCGACCTGCACGGAGCTGTGGTTCTGACCGCTGAGTCGTCTATGCTGTCGTAAAGCGGGTCACGAGCGTCATCATCGCTACACCTCGGCCTATCAGAGCACGGCTCTTTGATCCACTGTCCAAATGACTGCTGGGTGCCGCCTGTCATGTCAGCCATGATTATATTTGCAATGGAATCGAAGGGAAGGGAGTATTCAGGGTCTTGGGGTGGCTTGGGGATGGAGGGTCTGGGATGGAGGGATGACGCTCCCTTGTCTCCCCCTCTCTCCACGGGAAGAGTGATCTCTGAGTAGGTCTGGCTCTCCTGGTTCAAGAGGGGGCAGCTGCAGATTGGCTTCACCTGGTTCTTCCTGGGGTTGGAGCCTCGGGTGTCCAACGTCAGGCTCTTCACCCCCGTTAGGAGCTTATCTACTGGGGGCTCCAGTCTGGCGAGGGGGGCCACTGGTTGGTGGGGAGGGGAGGGCTGACCAGCACGCTCCTTGACAATGCTGTAGACGCTGGGCTCGGCTGCAGGCTGGGGCAGGGGGCGGGACTGGGGGGCTGGCTCCATGTCCAGGCCTCCTGAGGTCTGGCGGAGGGGCTGACTGCTCTTCTGGAGGTTGATTGCCATCTCCACGGCCTGGAACATGCCATTTCCCTGTTTGGTTTCGAACTCGAAACTTCCTTCGCCAGAGTCACACCTGCGCCCTGCCTCGAACGAGAACGTCAGCTGTGAAGAGAAAGAGCCACCATAAATACGGAAGTAATGAAGCCATATCCTCTCTCAAGATCATCTTTATGAGCAATTATTATTATTAGATTATTAATTAAGTGACTAATCCTGATAATATAGTTGAAGCATACACACATCGAGCTGATGCTCTTTCAGCATTGTGGCCTTTTTTTACTTTGCCACGTAGGAAGCAGGAAGTTACCTTGTCGCGTCCGAAGCGTCGGAGGAAGCGGTACGGCCAGTTGTAGAGGACTTCCCCCGTCGAGGCGTCTTTCAGGAGGAGGCTGTTGGTGTCGGTCCGTAAGACACAGGGACCCCTCAACCTGCAGCGCTCTGACGCCTCCGTCCTCCTCACCACCACCCTGAAGTCCTTCACTGATTGGACGAGGGAGGAGAGGGGATAAGAGATGGAGGAAGCAGATAAATACATCTTTGGCCCAAGAGTGTGTCTATTTATACAAGAGGGAGGAAGGTGAGCCAGACAGATATGAAGATACACACTTTTCAGTGAACAGTGAAATGGTTTTCCAGAAACTGAGTAATGATGTATTCAGTATGTTCCATGAAGACAGTGTTTTTCCATAGCCTCTCCTCTCAGATTTTTTTTTTCCTGTAAGAAAACTGTTGTTCCTGTTGCTGTGGTTAACAATGTAGAGACCAGGAGCGTGTTTGAGTAGAGCTAGGGAGATCTGGAGGAGAAGGCCAAGGGGAAGAGGGGAGGAGGGGGGGAGGTAGCAGTATTTGGCCAGTTGTTCCTCAGACGGGGGCTCTCCCAGAGGAGGTGTGGGGGTCAGGGTTCACCCTGGCTGGCTCTCAGTGTCTGGCAGAGGATATATTTGCAGACAGACTCAGAGTTTGCTGAGTCTGCTAACAGGATGAACCAAGGCTTTGAAGTGCTGGTGTTTGTTTTTAATGCAGCTTGTTTGTAACCCATTAACCCATTGCTGTTTAGTCATCCACATGAAGTGACACATGCACACAGTCACACACATAAATAACACACACACACACATATGCATGTATATATACCCTACAGACACACACACTGCATCCCCTAACACCCACATACACACACACATGCACACAGAAGATTGTGAATTCCTGTTCATCTCTTGCTTTACACATTTTTTCTCAAGCAACGTTCACGACGACCAGTTGAAAGACAGCGCCCACTTCCTCTCCAGGCCGCCTGTTCTAAAGATAGACACACTACGCCTGTGTTAGGCTGGCTGATGCACTGTGCTTCTGCAACCTGACAGAGGCTCTTCCTCTTTACCCTCCCTGGGGCTCTTGCTGCCTCTGCCCTGTCCTCTGGTCACATGGTATACAACGTATTGATGCTGAGGATACGGTAACCATGACGTTTAACAGTCGGATCTCTGGAACTGTAGAGGCCTGAGAGGATCTGACCCTGGTGCTCCACCCAGGCTTCAAGGAGAGGAGATGAAGAAGGAGAGCTTGTAGATGCATGCCTGTGTGTGTGTGTTATGGAAATGTGTGTATGTGAGTTGGGTTCGCCAGGTGTTGTCTCCAGGATGTTGAGGTTGGGGAGTTGCAGCTTCCTTTGATTGGCTGCTACTGTTGCTGAGTGTGTGTGTCGTGTTAGGATATGCTACTGTTGCTGAGTGTGTGTGTCGTGTTAGGATATGCTACTGTTGCTGAGTGTGTGTGTCGTGTTAGGATATGCTACTGTTGCTGAGTGTGTGTGTCGTGTTAGGATATGCTACTGTTGCTGAGTGTGTGTGTCGTGTTAGAAGATGCTCTAGACTACAAGTGAGGCCTCTTGTAGGCCCCCATTTGTTTATTTCTGTATAAAATAATAACCCTGTCAACTCTCCTCAACTTACTATATAGGAGAGAAAAATGTCAAGTCTGTATTTGATTCTTAGGAGGAAGTGAGTTTCTTGCAGATAAGTTGGTGGTCATTGTGCAAACAGGGGAAGGGTGTTAGGGGAGGGGAGTGACTCCACTCCACCACAGGAAGGGGAACCATCAGACACCTCACCAAGTTTTCCACTGCTACACTGCTGATGATACAGCTAACTTCTGCTGTCAATAGTCTGTCCAAAAAGAGGATGGCAGCTGTCTGGTTATAGCTGCAGTAGATGAGTCACATCGCAGACTCGCACATCGCAAAATATATATTGCCGTAGACAGGATGCTAGACAAAATACAGCATTTATCTATCACTATCTTGTACTTTTTATTTTGTGAATTAGTGTGTGAATTAGTGTGTGAATTAGTGTGTGAATTAGTGTGTGAATTAGTGTGTGTTGCAGACTCACCAGTTTCTCTGCCACTGTACAGAAGGTTTTCCTCCATGCCCTGTCCAGCCGCCTGCATATTTGACCTTAGTGTGCTGCTCCTTTTAGCCCCTCCTCGGTCAACCCAGTTGGACTACACAGGACACACACACATACACAACACACACACACAACACTCAGTGAAGGAGGCCACAGCATTTATTAACAGGGAAGATGTCAAAGGTACCTTCACACAGATTTTGTATGTGGTGTAAGTAAAACTAGACTCCTAAGAATGACAGTCTTTGTCTCTTCATGAGGTTAACCCTGTTGGAGACTGTGGTTAATATACCCTATATGGTTACACAAAACATTCAAACCACTTACGGTGCAGCAGTCACTCTGACCGAGAGCTACAACAGAGGCCATGTTGTTTAGTTCCTGAATATTTAATTTGCATTTCAAATCTTCTGTGGCAGTTTTTAAGGAAGTGTACCGTGTCTCTTGTGCAACAGAACAGCTACAGTACGTATGGCTTCCATCGAGAGCATTACAGCTGCATGACATCACAGAGGAGAGCAGGGATCATGCTGTGAGCAGGGGCCTGTCACCACTAAACTGCCCTGTTTTTACGTTAGTCTTATTAATGTTAGGGTTTATGGTATTCATTGTAAAGCTGTGAGGAAGTGTGTGTGTGTGTGTGTGAGGGCCTGATTGACCAGCCGACCCATTAAACAAGTAACCAAACTCACAGGAAAAGCTATTTCGCACAGCTTCTGTATCCAGTCATCCAGATCGGTCGTTTCCACGGCGAAGACAAACAGTTTCTCGGTCGTCTCCACCAGGAAAGGGGCGGAGTCCCGTGGACATCCTTCTGTCTCCATCTCTGTCACCCGGATACAGTCGCTAAGACGGATGATCTTCTTGTGCTCCTGATGTTTCTTCAGTGTGCGGTCAGAACGGTCCATGGTACCGGCCCCACCATCTTTGCACTCCCAGAACTCCATACGTGAGATGGAGCAGGTGCTCTCCCGGTACAGCACCGACCACACCCTCTTCCATTTCTAATGGGAAGCAACAGTAAGGGGTCATGGGTCAGACAGGAAGGGGTCATGGGTCAGACAGGAAAGGGTCATGGGTCAGACAGGAAGGTAGACACTCAGAAGAACAGGTCGACTAAGTGGAGCAGAACCACTGTTCTCACAAAGAATGGAATCACAATGACGAAAGGTTTTGCTCCTGAATTAGTAATGTACTCAGTTAAGTTAGACCACTCTGTTCTGTGTCGTTCAACATCACAATCTCACCCAGTCAAAGGCACCAACAAGTTAGCTCTCGATGACCATGTTTGTACTGTACGCCACAACACTCCAACTCAAGTAATCTAGCAGACACAGAAAGTACAACCCACCTTGCCAAACCTTTGTTGCTGTAGAAACAGCATGCCTTGCTTCCTTATGTCGTCCTCCATGGTGGACCAGCTCGGTCTGTTCTTCTGCTCTCCTGTCCTCTCCACACTAAACTCTCTTGCCCTACAGCCCTACAGCGCTTCTTCACTCCACCTTTACACTCTTCTCTCCCAGTTCTGCATACACTCTCTCTCTCTCTTTCTCTCTCTCTTTCTCTTTCTCTCTCTCTCTTGCTCTCTTTGCATACACCAGCCAGTCTAGTCTCCCTCCTCCCTCCCACCTCCAGCTGTTGATTCAGTTCTCTCTCAATTCTGCATCGTCGCCTCACCCCCCTAGGCTGCTCTGTCTACGGATGACGCATTCAGGCACCACAAGTTCCCCATCATGCTATTTCCTGCTTGCTCTGCAATAGCAGCTAGCATGTCATCACAGTGGAGAGGCTGTGTCTGTATTGAATCACACCATAAGAGGCCATGTATAGACATTAGATTGCAGAGGTTTTCCCATTTTCTATATAGGCATATAGATATACATTTGAGATATATAAAGAGGATAGGTTTTGGATCTCTACCCTCCAAATCAACCATGTGATTTAGATTTTGTGTGTTTTAGCAGACCTCTAATGGTGTGTAACCTGCTCACTGATAATGTTGACACCGTTACTTAGCAACGATGGTTCGTTTGTTGATGGTCGGTGGGCAACGACTGTATCTACACCATATTAAAACATATTGAATTTAGGGAATATATTTAATCTTTCTACCAAAAGCACTGGATACAGTGATAGGTTTGAAGTTTGGAAAATGGGCAGCACTCGTATTTCGGAGCAGTTTCCTCCACTGATTGACCCTGCTCAGGCACCTGTTGCATTCGGTAACAGAGCGCTTCCCCGGCTCTCCATGGAGCTGCAGGACCCGCAGATGGACACCCGACTGCGGGCTCTGACAGCACTCTGTGACCTAGTTCATGATCCAGAGAGGGCTTACGAAGCCATCCACAATGGTAAATTCGCATGATTTTATTTAGACTTTGCGAGTAGAAATGTTTTGCCCCCCAGTAATCTTTTGGGGTAAACATGTATTGTGGAACCTGTGTTACGTTTTGTTTGTTCGTGAGAAACAATTGTATGTTATTTTGTTCCAGGCTGTCTGGAAATACTGAAAAGGTTACTGAAAGACAACGACAGCTCTGTGAGAATTAAAACCACCGAAGTACTCTATCTCATGGCTGCCCATAATGTGGGAAGGTGAGGAACATTATTTTCAACCGGTCTCCTACCATCCTTAAAACAGTAGGTGGCAGCCTAATACAGTGTGGTGTTGAAAGAGAGTCCATGTGGTGTTTGTGTAAGTGTGCCTGTGTGTTGCTCTGTGTGTTTGTCTCCAGAGAAGCCTTCCTGAAGTTGAATGTGTTAGGCCCTCTCTCTGAACTACTGGACGAGCCTGTGGTGACCTGTCGTAGGAACATGCACACGGCCCTCAAGATAATAGCTGAGCTTCCAGCAGGTATCTGTGACATATTATTCTGAAAATTACCTGGGGGGTTATTCCATTAATGGTGCTAACTAAATCTCTGCTTACATGAAGCCTCACTCAGGTAAACAGCCTCGAGCTATGTGACTACTGCTGCTAAGACACAGTGTGTGTGTATGTGTGTGTGTGAGACAGTGTGTTTAACTCTGTGACCGTGTGTTCTAGGTGCATGCCACATAGTGTCTCTGGGTCTGGTTCCCAGGCTGGTTATGAAGCTCCCAGCTGAGCAGGAGGAGATCCGAGCCCTGATCCTTGCCACCCTCAGCTACTGTGTGAGGGTAGATGCCCTGCCAGCTCTGGCCAGCAACGGGGTCACGGTCCTGGGAAAGCAGCTGTCTCACCCCTCCCCAGACATCCGCAGGGAAGCTGCTTCAGCTATGATGGGGATCAGGTCAGCTTCTCTTCTATCTTAGCCCACTGAGCTAAAGCCAAATCGTGTACAGTCAAATACTTATGATGACTACACATAGTGCTGTGATTCCAGTAGATCTGCACTAGCCATGCAAACTCCATGACATATCACCCACACACCCCGCACCCCTCCACCCTCCAGTGTCCCACCCGAGGGGAAGCAGAGGGTGTGTGAGGAGGGGGTTCTTCCTCAGCTGGTCATGCTGCTGTCAGACAGTGACCCCGGCGTGGCAGCCAGCGCTGCTGGGACCATCATGAACACTGCTGTCATCTCAAAAGGTGCACAAACCCTCTCCCATACACCTGTGCTACCATCTTATACATCCCCTCACACCTCTGGTCATTCCTATCTACCCCATCTTCTACACCCTACAACCCAAAACCCCCCTCACCCATTCCCTTCCACTAACCCCCACCCCCCCACTCACCCTTTTCCCAACAGGGAAGTACCAGGCTCTGAAGGCAGGTGCGCTCCCCCCGCTCTTGGCCCTGGTGGGCAGCGAGGACCTGGCAGTGTGTGCCAACGCCTTGCGGGCCCTGACGGTGTTGGCTGAGGCTCCGCAGGCCCGGGCAGAGCTGCTGGAACATGTGGCCCTTCTGGAAACACGTCTCAGTCACCCAGCTGAGATAATACGCCGCGCTGCGCAGACCGCCATCAGTGTTGTGTCCTGGACCCCCTGAGAGGCATGAGACTCACACACACGTGGAGATGCTACAGGAGCTGGGGTGACACACACACGTACACACACACACCTGGACATACTGTGTAGACAGACTCAGTGGAATGTAGGCTAGCCACGCCCTTCTTTATCCTCCTCACTCTTTATTACTCCTTCAAATCACCCTGGTGTGTCACTGTTTTTCACTGTCAACTCTCTCTCGCTGTCTCCCTCTATCTCTCTCTCTCTCTCTCGCTGTCTCCCTCTATCTCTCTCTCTCTCTCGCTGTCTCCCTCTATCTCTCTCTCTATCTCTCTCTGTCTCGCTCTCTCTCGCTCCCTCTGTCAATCCACTTCATTGCTTTTCTGTCACACACTCACAGAAGTGTATCTCTGCTAATTTAGTGCACCACACTAAAGCGCCACACAATGTATTATTTACCTTTGTGATCAGTGTCAGGTTTATGCAAATAAACTTGTGAAAGAGAATTACATGTCTACATATTTATCGTCTGTCTCCATCACCCCCACCTTCCTGCCTCGTATCCTTGTCACCATGGTGATCTAAAAACACAGAACACATTGATTTACAAGAGTATTTGATTGGTACCGTACCATTCAGTCCATTAAACACTCACTCAAACTTCAAATGTTATGCTGGATTTACAAGGTAATTTGAAAAACATTAGTTTAAGTGACAGTCAAGTACTTCACCAGATGTCTTTTAAATGACACGGCTCTGTTGAATAATCAATTATGTGAATTCTGCACCTGCTTTTTTTTAGTGTACACTGCTGTACCTGAGATAATATGTAGATTATTATCATAGGTTGTTTATTATTTATTACCAAAAGAACACAGAGATTTTGTATGTTTACCAACTTGGCCATATGGACTATGAGTGGACATAACCAGTCATATTGTATCTTGATGCCTGAAGCAAGTGAAATCAAACAATGATCTTTGCTCTGATCTGAAAGTAGCTTTAGGGCAAATATCTGTCTTTCAAGGTTTTATTTCTAAAGCTGAACCGTATGACCGCTCTTATTAAATGGGCATTTTGTTTAGAACCGCTTGCATTAGGGTCAGCTGGGGGCATGGGGCTTCTTTTAGTCTTTATCTGGCAAGCAGTCCAAACGCATGATAACATGTAGCTGCTTTTCATTAAGCTCTGTTATCATGAGGCTAATGATGATAAGGTTGTCCCGTCCAGCCTGCTAATCATGCCATTACCCACCATAGTTAACCCCCAGCTGGGTTCATCCATAGCCTCAGAGTGGTTCTCTCTCTGCTTACATGAGTTGGGTGAACTAGCTGAATTTACACCTTTTTATTTGTCTCTAACAATTGTAAACATTTATAGGCTACATTCTACTTCCTTGACAATAAACGACTATGAGGAGCATGCCAGCATCTGTCATGTGAATGTGGTGAGCGGCAGGTTCCCCCTCGAGGGGGTTGGACTGGCCCAGCGCTGGTCGCGCGGGGGGTGGGAGGGGGGGGGGGGGGGGATAGCGGCGCGCAGAAACACACTGCTGCTCTCAGCTGAGGGTCCGTCAGTCCCGCTGCAACCAACTGCGCAGGTGGATCTACACTAAACAACCGGCTCACATCATTATAAGGACAGTTCGATCTCCTTGGTTGTTTATTTGTTTGACTATTTTTTTCCTTTCGTTCGTTATTATTTCAGGAAAGTGAAACGTAGAAGGGGGCAAGAGAAGCCTTGTAGGGGGGTGTTGAAGACGGATTCCTTTAAGAACATTCCAGGTAAGCAATATGCATGAAGTGTATCACTTAACACAACTGTTTGCGTCATTTTAGTCTATATATCAAGTTATCGTTGTTAGTGTTACATCTAACCCGGGATGTTGCCACCGACCTTGTCCTGGCTGGGATGATGATGATGATGATGATGGGGATGAAGATGGTGCCCAGACAGGGATTAACCAGCTGCTGATGCTGATGCTGCCACTGCCAGGCAAACACAAACCATTAAGGACGTTACTTTCATTACTGTCAACAAAACCGTTTTTTAATACGATTTTTGCAACGAAAATGTGAGCCAACTGTCGATAAAAAGAAGTCGATATGTTTTGAGAGCTGTGAGCGTTGAATGAACGCAAAGCTTTTACATAACGTCGTTGCCGGTTGATGCAGCAGGACAGGACCCCGGTACAGCCGCTTCATACAGGGAAAACAGCACAGAACATCCAGATTGTCATGCTTCCCCAGCACTCCTACACCCACTTCTGTCTATTTACAAGCACATTCACATCACTGTAGTCTGCTGATATCTGTCTGGGATCTGTCAGAAAGCTGAACACAGCATCACCCCTGCTGTCGTTCCCTGATCTCAGTACATTGTGCTGAGATGTTTTGATTACTATTAGTATTTGTCATTTAAGGATTCAGTCATTATTTTCAGTGTGGTGATACAAACCATTGGGTTGTAATCATGTCTTAATGGTGATCATTTAACGTTGGCCAAACGTTTAACTGTATATATACATATATACTAGTGTTGTCTGTTCATCATGTGGTGAACATATGGCAGAATACAAGGATTACCCTAGATGATAACCTGCTGGTGTGATGTAATCTGAGCTAATCTATCATATCACTGATTTAATGAATGCAGGTCTGTGGACATGCATACTGTTACTTCAATCAGAAACAAAACCAGCAGAGCTAAGGAGTGTTGATTCAGTTGGTTGTCATGAGAACTCTCCTGTCCAAAACAAAACTCACTGGGGATTTCGAAGTAACCAAACATGAGATTACATAATGAACATTAATGACCCCCCAGATGAATTATTCCTGGATAAAAGCAGTACTTTGATGTTTTTACGTACTTCGTCTCGACCTGACCTGAAAGATTTAACTGTCTTATTTTAGAATGTGACTCAACATCCTCTTCCTTCATAGTTATATAAAAGGGGGAACAGGAATGTTGCGAGGTGGCTTCATGCTGGGGTGAGGAATCTGGGTAGAGGGGTGAGGTATCTTGATAGTGGGGTGAGGTATCTTGGTAGAGGGGTGAGGTATCTTGATAGAGGGGTGAGGTATCTTGGTAGAGGGGTGAGGTATCTTGATAGAGGGGTGAGGTATCTTGGTAGAGGGGGGAGGTATCTGGGTAGAGGGGTGAGGTGTCTGGGTAGAGGGGTGAGATTGCATGTGAGCCTAAAGGCTCCTATCTTCCCTTGACAACACTTGTTTTTGTCAATATCTTCCACCTGAACCAAGCTGGAAATTTTACATCGACAAGACAAGCAAAATACTTTGGGTGTTCTACTGTTGTAGAATGTATTGATGGGCATCCTGGGAAAAATAGTTCAGCTGCTTAATCTTTCTGCCCATGTGGTTTAAGGCTAACGAGCCACCATGTTAATTGCTGACAGTGCTGGCACAGTTTTAAGAAAGGGAAGTCTCAACCCTGTACTTATGTCTCCTAGAGCTAACAGCTAGTATGGCAGGGGGTGGAATGGTGGGGGGTGAGGGTGGAATGGTGGGGGGTGAAATGGTGGGGGTAGAATGGTGGGGGGTGGGGAGCTCGTAGAGGAATGGTGGGACAAAGCTGTGCCTCAGTGACAGATGGGACCAGAGAAAGGATGGAGAGCGAGAGAGGAATGGACAGAGCGGAGAGAGAGGCATAGTGGGAGGAGGGGTGACTAGTGGCACAGAAATAACCAACTGGGCCTGTTTGTGTCTGCGTGTCTTTAAGTCCCCATGTGCAAAAATGTCATGTATGTTTACATAGAAAGCCTGTGTGTGTGTGTGTGCGCGTGTGTGTGTCTAATTACAAGCTATTTCTTCTTTATTTGATATTTCCTTTGCCTCGTGTGAACAGTGTTGATCAGGCACATGATGTGTCTCACTGTATGAGGAGCAGAGTCAGAGGCTGCTGCTGTGGTCTGTAAGAGGGGGGATCGAGGAGGGGGGAGGGGGGGTGACATAACTGGATGTTCCTCGTCCTGGAACCTTATCTCGGGGTGCAGGTGTGACACGCGGGGACCATGTATCAAACCGACGAGGGAAAGAGGCCAGGAAAGAGGCGCTGGGAAGTCACAGCAGCCAATCAGAGCGGCCGTTGCCTCGGTGACGCCAGTGTCAGTGTGACTGGGTGTGGTCTGGTTGTGTTGGGCTGAGATAAGTGTGTTTCTAATGAGGCCGTCTGACAGAATGTACACCAGCGTATACACACACACAGACATACAGTACACACACAGACACACACACACACACACAGACATACTGTACAGACACACACACATACAGCACACACACATACACACTGCTACATGTGATGTTCTTGTTATTAGGACATGCAGTTTTGGGTTGTGTTCAGACATGTCTGTGACGACTGTAGGAAGCCCTGCCCCCCCTTCATCTTTTGATATGAACTGCATCCCCAACTCAGTTGCTAGATAATCGTGATGGTTTGTGAGTGATCCTCCTGTCCCCAGGACAGGGGCTGCCTCACGTCACGATGAATCCCATAGAGTGAGTCAGCATTTAGATCCTGGAGAACTATATCTGCACCCAAAACAAGAGATGCTACTGCTGAAACTCACTGCAGTGTGGGAGGTTTCTTTTGAGCTGAATCAGAAGCGTAGCGTATTCAATTAGCGCGCTGCCCGGGGGAAAAAGTCCTGTTTGAATGTTGTGTAAAACCTGGTTCTATGTCTGTTTCTGACGGAACGTCACTGCAACCATGGAGACAGGAACTGATGTTTCTGCTTACGAGCGTCATGTGACTCTGCGTGTTCTAGATGAGTGTTCTAGATGCATCCTGTCTCCTCTGGTGCTTACATGTCAACTACAGTCTGCTGAGATAACCAGAGAAGAAGAGATTTAGAGAGGAGAGAGATCTTAGGAGGTAGAGGAACTGGAGTGAGAGAGAGAGAGAGAGAGAATTAGCAGAGAAACTCATCTTCGTATCATTCCTGAGATTCATATGCATCTGAATCTACACGTTCACTCATCGCAGCAGCTTAACTGAAAACAAATGGCTTCCTTCTATTGTAGCTGGGTTTCGGAGATCACTTCCAGTATTCCTGTATCTTCCAGTGCTCCTTCCTCAGCAGCCTTTGTGGAAGAAGATCGTAAAACCACTGAGCGTTATTAAGAACCCCCTTGGTGGGTTCAGCCCTCCTAGAGAAGCACATAATAGAAAACAAGGCCATAAAGCAGCTAGCCAGTCGCTCTCTGTTCTTCTCTGCTGTCTTCTTCTGTTCCAGACACTGTTTAACATGAATGGGGCTATCCAGCAGAAGTAAAGCTAGCATAGACGAGTGATAGAGGACTTGGAGAGGCAGACCTTGCTCAGTCCCTGGTCTGAAGCTCCAGGACCAGGCCCCACAAAACCCAGAATCGCTGTCCAAACCCAGCTCTATGACCGGGCCAGCAGCCCCCAGGCCCATCTCCCAGGTTATAACCCCAGCACAGGGCTGGGCAGGGCTGGCAGTTAATCACAGTAATGTGCAGCTGTGGTGGAAAGACAAAGGGCAGGGATTAATTCCACGGCTCGTTGCTGGAGGCAGCAGGGTGGAAGGTGGGTGATGGTGCTGGAGCAGATCTGTGGGAGGCTGGCGAGGAGGAGTAGAGGAGGAGTAGAGGAGGAGAGAGGAGGGAGGGCTTCCAAATTCTCCTGTTTAGCCATAATTTATCATTTGTTTGTCTCGTTCCCTCTCATGGTCATTGTGGAGCTACTATGTGATACTAAACGAAAGGCACTTTGACAAACCGTGTCTACAAGAGGGCCACAGCTATGTAGAAAATTGCAGTGTTTGTGTGTCTATTGTTTCATGGCTTTTAAGGGGGAGTTTAGTGGTTGGTTGTGCTATTTTTCTCTTTGTTATGGTTTTTGAATCTGAGGGCTCTGTACGGAATGTTAGAATCCAAACAACAGCGTTCCATAGTCGATATGATCCTCGTGAAGGATTTTGAGCATCTCTCTCTCATCGTTGCCATACAATGTGTTGTGCTTGTGTCTCATTACACTATGTTCTACAGTTCGGGTTTGTGTGCTTTGGAAACTCTGAGTTCTGTTCAGAGAGACATGAACGTTCCACATTCTCTGGCAAGACAATGTTTGCAGGTTAGAAACTCTATGAGTCAGGCAACAGTCCATGCACACATATGACTATACACACTCACACACACACACACACACACATACTTACACTCTCACACACACACCCACACACACATACATGGAGATAAATAACACCTTGTACATGCCTGGCTCAGCCCACACACTCCACAGCCTTCTCTTCTGCATACACACATCAACACACACTCAGCAATACACACCAACACACATAAGCTTCACAGCCCACTCCTTCACAATTGATCTCCTGTGGTTACAGTTACTATGCTACAGGCCAGCCTCCGCACTCTATGGTTACCAGGGATCCATAAGGCCAAATGTAGACAATATTAGACATGAAAAACGTATTTTTCCAAAGTAATATACGGGGGTGGGGGGTGACCTACGAGGGGTGTGGGGTAAACGCCCATAGAACTGACCCCCTCAACCAAGCTTAAACCGTCAAAGAAGACCAGGAAAAACTCCCTAGAGGTGAATATATGGAAGAAATGGAGGAGCAGTTCAGTGAGGGATCCCCTCTTCCTGAGAGGGTTGGTGGAAGAGAGGAGCTGAACACAGGCTAAACAGCCACACAGCAGGGATGTATCAGGGAAGGGCAGGGAGGAGCGTCTGGTTAAGGGTCAAAGAACAAGCTGAATAAACTGGAACCCGGGTATCGATCCACCCCTGAACATTTAGTCTGAAACTGGACCCACCTCAAGGGCAAATGTTATTCAACACCAACTCTCAATCTCCCAGAGGTTCTCCAGTCCAGAACATCGGTGGAAGCAGGTTCCTGAAGGTCTGACTCTTGACTGATCACGAGGCGCCCCAGTGTCTGACTGGTAAAGTGTGCCCATCTTTTAGGCCTCACCATTCTGGGCTGATTCCTGCATATCCTTCCCTCTTTCTCTCACTTAAATTTCCTGTTTCTCTTCAATGTACCAATAAAGGAGAATTGAGAAGAATAGGAGACATTTTATTGAAGAGCATTCATCATCCTCTATCTAGATGAGGTAGCTATATATGACTCATCGCTATGACGATGTTTGCCAGAGAGAGTTTGTTCCCTTGAATCTTGGCGTTTTGACAAGCTGAACCTGAGAGTGCAGCGATGCACACAGCATGGGCACCCGCCCTGACAGTCCAGATGTGGTTCTCTTTCTCTAAGCGTTTGGATCTGTGATCTGTTTGTCACTCGTAGCCACATCGCTTTATACATCACTGTGAAGCTGTTTACACTGTGATCCCAGGCTGTGTGATGTTCGCAGACGTCTGAGAGAGAGAGAGAGAGAGAGAGAGAGAGAGGGAGAGAGAGGGGGAGAGAGAGAGGGGAGAGAGAGAGAGACAGAGAGAGAGAGAAAGAGACAGAGAGAGAGAAAGAGAGACAGAGAGAGAGAAAGAGAGAGAGAGAGACAGAGAGAGACAGAGCTAGTGCCTCACCATGTCCCATGTGAGACATGTTAGGATGTGAATAATTTATTCACTGGAAGTGACGAGCCTGAACATGAATCAATACCTTGATGATGGGGTGTCAGGGGGGTTCTCCCTTTTCACCTCCCCCTCCTCCCTAGGGGGAGACCAGGGTCTGGACGAGGAGACACCATGGAGACACTGAGAGTGATAGGGGGTATGGTGGGGGCTGGGCTAGAATGTCTAATCAAATTGATTCAGTGTGTGGGTATGTGTAAATGTGTGAGCCTGTTTCTAAATGTGAGTGTGTTTGTGAGAGTGCAAGTGTTTTGTGTGTGACTTTGTGTTCCTGTGTGTTAGTTGTGTGTTAGTTTGTTGAAAGGGTCTAACCAGGCTGCTTTTGTGTTGCAGATTTGGGGCTCAGGGTGTGAAACCCTCGAGAGAAGGAGATGATTCCACTTACTGTGTGAGGTAAGACTGCTGAGAAAGAGATGGAGATGGAGAGATGAAGGAGAGATGAAAGAGAGATGAAAGAGAGATGAAAGAGAGATGAAAGAGAGATGAAAGAGAGATGAAAGAGAGATGAAAGAGAGATGAAAGAGAGATGAAAGAGAGATGAAAGAGAGATGAAAGAGAGATGAAAGACAGGGGAAGGTTCGTTCTTATTTCATGGATGAAGAGACTATTGATCCCTGACACAGGAACCTGGTCTTCATGGTCTTAATTGTAATCCACACACACTTACATCAACACTTCCATCAATCAACAGCTTTCTGGTTCCACCACAGGCATCAATCTTATCACACACTCTTGACAAATGTAAGAAATAACAGATTTGTTATAATTTATTCTTGTATATACTGTATATTGACTGTAGGAACAAAGGAGAAGTTAGAGAACGAATGTAATTCTCAGAATACAGTTAGTAAAGTTGTATCTGTGAAGAAGACAGCATTCTATCGAATCTATCTAATACAACAGTTAACAATATGTAAACATGAAATGATAAGACTTATAAGACACTTTTCTTGACGGTTCTCTGTATTAGATTGATTTTTTGCGTGTTGCCTTGCAAACTAGTAAAACCAGGATCCCAGTATACAGATACCAGAGCATTAATATGTGGACCATATGGTCCAAATATGACACCAGATTAGTCTGGTGAATCACATTCCCTTCCCTGATCTCTTTAACGTTCATATTAACACACACACACACAGACACACACACACACATCAAACGGAACACAACACACCCAATGCGTCATCCTGCCAGGGTGAATATGAACAGAGTGGCCATGTTAGTCAGTCTGCTGGAAACCTGTGTGTTTCTTTTCAATATGCTGACAAAGGGCCTCCCAGCCCCTAGAATAAGTCCTTTGTGACAGAGCAAAGCAGGACACACAATGCAGAGGTGTTGGTGGCAGGCTGCTGGACTGGGACGTTCCACTAGCTGCCTAGTCACACTGCTACCGCTGTGCTAGCGCTGCGCTGGGGCACACGCCACCTGGGTCAGCCTAACACCCTGATTCTACTGTATGTCTATTGTGTTTCCACTGTGTTAAGCTTGATTGGACTCATTCTGGTTTTTTTTTCATCCAAAGTGGCGTACAAATTGTTCAGTTAATCAGATCAGATCTCAACACCCTGATGTATGATACTGTGTGAGGGTGTTTTTTTTTTTTACTGGTAGCTATGGTGATACTGTGATCTAGGCTGTGGGCCAGGGATATCAATGAACAGGGTTTATCTGGAACCTTCCAGCAGTTGGTTGGGTACCCTTGTTAACAACACTTTTTTTGCAGACATTGACATAGACATTGCAGATTATGAAGTTGACATGAAGTTATGAAGAATAAAATCTTGTTGATGTTGTCATTTCTCTTTCTAACTCTCTCCCACATTCTCTTTCTCCCTCCTGTAAATCCTGACCCAGGGAAGAGACGATAAAATCATCGTTTAAGATGATGCCTAAGGTAATGTCATCCCTCCAGTATGCTACACGAGGTTGCTGGGCAACAGTCCTCCAGATATAGAATTCAATTTTTTGCCATCCTCCTGTCTCATCTCCCTACGAATCCAGCTTGGATTCTCTACATAACTCTCACAGCTTTTCTCTCTGACTTATTGGAGCTGCCACACCGCTGACATGTGTGTGTGTGTGTGTGTGTGTGTGAGCAGCAGCTGGCCAGGACCTCCCCAGGGAGTGTGTGTTCCCTCCGAGGGACCAGTGTGCCGGGGTCCCCAGCGGCTGCCATCGTGGTGAGTCGTGCAGAAATATCATTTACTATTAATCATTATTAATCAATGTGTCAGAAGGCACTATCAGCATACAGGCTCATATTTAGTCTACCTCCCCTCTACCCTCCCTCTCCTCTCCCTGCTCTCCTATCTCTACAGGCCAGGATGGATGATGGAGTGATAGGCTATAAGGACTTGGCAGCCATTCCTAAAGACAAGGCTATCCTGGACATAGAGAGGCCTGACCTGATGATGTACGAGCCTCACTTCCACTACAGTCCCATGGAGCGCTCAGAGCTGCCCTGTAGCCGTGAGGTCAGGGGTCACCCAACAGCACAGCCATCACCATGACGATGATGATGTTTAGCACTAGGCACGCTCTCTGGAATAAACACCACGGAAGACAAGGATGGGAAAGTAGGAGAGATATCAACTAACAGTGTTTCCCTCCTTCTCTCTTCTTTTCTTTTTGTCTTTCAGAGGTCCATGTCACCACACTCCATCTCTCCCCCTCCCTCTCCTGAGGTAGGATGGATGGATGAAGTCAGTTTATTTCTAATATAAAAAAATATTATATTTACTGTATTAGCCAGATCGTTCAAGAGCTCATGTAGGTTGTGTCCTGATGGCTTTTGCGTTCTCTGTTTTCAGACTGTTCTGTATAAGGAGAGGCTGGAGAACCAGTCAACTGGAGGTTCCTCTCCGGGTTCCACCATCCAGACCATTAGATCCTCCTCCACCATTCCCTCCTCCACCTCGAAGACTCCACTGTTGCACTTTCACAGACCTGGTGAGCTTCTCTTCCTATCTCCTTCTCCTTCTCTCCTCTCCTTCTCTCCTCTCCTTCTCTCCTCTCCTTCTCTCCTTTTCTTCTCCTCTCTCCTCTCTCCTCTCTCTCCTCTAATTGTTCCTCCTTTTCTTTCCAGGCAATGGCACCAATCTCTACAAGAAGCCACCCATTTACAAACAAGGTACGTCTAGAAAAGCAGGCTAATGCAGCTTAATCTGCCTTGAAAATGATTTAAACCAAACACTTAATCACCCTGTTTCATGCGTGTGTGTGTGTGTGTGTGTGTGTGTGCGTACAGACATCTTAGCCCCTATCCCCCAGGGAAAGCACATAGAGGACCTGATCATCGAGTCGTCTAAATTTCCTGCCGCGCAGCCACCTGATCCCAACCTGCCCTCCAAGATAGAGACTGACTACTGGCCCTGCCCCCCCTCTCTGGCCGTAGTTGGTACGCCCCACTCTAATACGATGGTGTCAGCAGCAACTGGTTTGATTAATGATGAAGGACAGAGTAGAGGTGGATGACAGAGCAAAAATAAATGAAGGAGACGAGATGGAGAGATGACAGGACAGCGAGTACAAGATTCTAGACGTGTAGAGAGAGAGTAGAGAGAGAGCGAGAGAGAGACAAGAGAGAGAGAGAGACAGGGAGAGACAGAGAGAGAGAGAGTGAGAGAGAGACAAGAGAGACAGAGAGAGACAGAGAGAGAGAGAGAGAGACAAGAGAGAGAGAGAGAGACAGAGAGAGAGAGAGAGGGAACAACCTGACAGGGCCATCCTCTTCCTGTTTTGCCAGAGACAGAATGGAGGAAGAAGGCTGTGTCCCAGAGGAAGGTGAAGGAGGAGGATGAAGAGTATGATGATGGAAACCTGGAGGAAGCGTGGGGGTTACGGCAACTGCAGAAACAGGAGTTCAACAAGGTCAGAGAAACATTCACACATCGAAATGTAGAAGCTTTAGAGCTTCAATTTGTCAGTTTGCTTTTATTTACATATACACAGTGTTTCAAATACAGCTACAACAATATACCAGTTCTGCAGATCACCTATAATAGCGTTTTTTATGTCTATGAGTTAATGTCACAACCTGCAGACATTTGTGATAAATGCTTTCACAAGTGTGGCAGATGATGACAAAGCACAGTGCCCACAATCTGGTGACAAGGTACCCACATTCTGGTGACATCACACACTGATGGGTCTTGCTTCCAGATCCAGTCCAACCTGGGGAAGATCATCCTGAAGGAGGAGCTAGAGAATGCTGTTCCCCTCCGCAGGAAAACCCGCTCTCTGCCCGACAGAACACCAGCGCATGCGGGTGAGTCGGTCACGCATGTGTGAAAACACACGTATGCACAAACGCATCTCAAAGGAGTGGTGTGTGAATCTGAGAGTATGTTTCTGCCCTGATCTGACTGAAGAAGGGAGAAACAGATTCCACACTTCCCTCCTACGCTCTCCTCCTCCGGTTGTTTCACCTACTTCTTCTTTTCCTCACGTTCTAGTCACTCGCTCCCTGCCCACACTCCTCTGCCTCGCCTCTGACTCTATCTTCTCTCCTGCTGCCTCAGAGCTGAGGCAGAGACCTGTCAGAGTCTGTCCTCCATGCTTTAAGTGACCTGGCATGGGGTCTGTAATTGCTGTCCATCCTTCTTGGAGACTGATGCTTACTGACTGAGCTTCACAGGGATGTCTGCTGTCCAACCAATTACACTCCAGGAGCGATTTACTGTTACTGTTTACTGTCTCTCGCCCCTGTTCTGACCTCTAGTGGTCAGACTGGGTAACTACTACATGGTCTTTAGAGCAAAGGCAGTATAACGTGTGAAGTGAGATTGCCAGCGTCTCTTTTTTTGGCATCTTGTATTTGAATACATGTAAAGACGACTGATGATTGACTGATATGATAACGATGTTGGTGTTTGTTTATTTTATCTGTCAGGACCAAACGCATCCAGATCTGTCTACTTCCCGGCAACCTCCAATAGTAGTGGTCTCACCAGGGTAGGTAGAGAACGCTGGACAGCACAAACACACTCTTGCCAACTCTCTCATGTCCTTCTGAGACACAGCAAATTCATATACGTCCAGTATTGGGGACATCCAAGCTGTGAACAAGCTGTAGATGTATGATGTAAGATAACGGATGTTGTGATATTTCTTTAACTGAAATCATCTTTCATTCACCTGTTTAACATGATCCAAACAAAGCCAGTTCTCACCCTGGTCCTCCTCTGCCCTTCAGCTCCAGTCAGTCGAGTTCTCCTCATCTGACACTGACAAGGGAGAGACAGGTGAGAGAGGGGCGTCGCACCCCAGGTGCCTTAGGTACCCCAGGTGCCTCAGGTACCCCAGGTGCCTCAGGTACCCCAGGTGCCTCAGGTACCCCAGGTGCCTCAGGTACCCCAGGTGCATCAGGCACCCCAGGTGCCTCAGGTACCTCAGGTACCCCAGGTACATCAGGTACCCCAGGTACCTCAGGTACCCCAGGTACATCAGGTACCCCAGGTGCCTCAGGTACCCCAGGTACCACAGTGCTCAGTGTGATCTGCACATGGTCTCTGACACATGTTCTGTCTTGTCTCCTCACAGGTCTCCAGGTACCGTAGCTATCTGAACCAACCCAACACCACATGACCAAAACACACCTGTGATGATCCCCATGAACCACCATGTGCTTGTTTGTGTGTGTGTGTGCGTACATGAGTGTGTCTTTTCTCACAAATGTGGGTTTGTTGTGTAGAACGGAGAGGACCAGAGCACCAGGATGGACAGAGGAACCTCCTTACCCAGCATGCTGGATGACAAGGTAACATTGTCACTGAGGAGACACTGGCACCTCACACCCTGCAGGCTGCAGACACCCTACTGCAGACACCAGGCTGCAGACACCCTGCTGCAGACACCAGGCTGCAGACACCCTGCTGCAGACACCAGGCTGCAGACACCCTACTGCAGACACCCTACTGCAGACACCAGGCTGCAGACACCCTACTGCAGACACAGACTGCAGACACCCTGCTGCAGACACCAGGCTGCAGACACCCTACTGCAGACACAGACTGCAGACACCCTACTGCAGACACAGACTGCAGACACCCTGCTGCAGACACAGACTGCAGACACCCTACTGCAGACACAGACTGCAGACACCCTGCTGCAGACACCAGGCTGCAGACACCCTACTGCAGACACAGACTGCAGACACCCTGCTGCAGACACCAGGCTGCAGACACCCTACTGCAGACACAGACTGCAGACACCCTACTGCAGACACAGACTGCAGACTGCAGGCTCATGGGCTGGCATTGCGTGGCTTGTGACAGCATCCCTGGTTCTTACTCTAGCTCAGCCTGTGTTGTTGCCTGCTCACCCACCTCTCCAGGTCTACCCCTACGAGATACTGATGGTGACCCACCGAGGCCGGAGCAAACTTCCCCCCGGGGTGGACAGGACCAGGCTGGAGGTAGGATCACACAGAACACTAGTGCAGCACACTGTAGGCCATCAGAGGGCTGTGATGTTGTGCTGTGGAGGATTAGTGGCCGAGGGCAAAGCTGAGCCGTGACTGTGGTGGACCTGGAGGTGTCTGAGCCAGATGGGACCGGTTCCTGCCTGTTCCTGCCTGTTCCTGCCTGTTCCTACCTGCTCACTTCCTGTTCCCTTCCCGCAGAGGCACCTGTCCCCGGAGGAGTTCCTCAGACTCTTTGAGATGCCCATAGAGGAGTTCAACCGCCTCTCCTTCTGGAAGAGGAACGACATGAAGAAGAAGCTCTCCCTCTTCTAGACTACACATCCCACAAGCCACCGCACTTCCTGCAACATCAGACGGGAACCTGGAGCGCGACTGTGAGCGCCACAGCAACGACAACAACAACGATCCGTAGTCAAGGAGATCGCCGAGCATATGGACAAACTTGGGTCCCCCTCTTTCGCCTGTCAGCATCACCCAGCCCTCATGCTTCACTTGGTCTGTTGCCTTGGTGACCGGCTTCAGGTACACTACCATGACGACAAGAACCAGGCTGGGGCCCAGGACTGAAAAGTGAACATGGTCGGTTCTGATCAGGCAACACCAGTAAGACAGACTTGATGTTGTCTGCCTCATAACCAACCACTGATACTCCTGCTTGGTTAGAATGTGGGGTTTGAACTGAGTTATAACTTATAGTACCAATCACAGTTCTTAGTCTTTAGAGCACTGCCACAAGGAAAGCCATAGAAATATTCGCTTTAGTGATCCAACAAACCTTATCGACCCTACATAATGTGTAATCATGAAACGAATACAGCAGATTAGGTGATGAAGCGACAACTTTGTGCTTTCGAATTTGTCCAACTTTTGAGGGGCGTTCTATCTTTATCGTCATGTCATGTGATCTATCAGCATGTCATGTGATCTATCAGCATGCACCCCTTAAAGGCCAAAGGCTCATCTGTATATTATATGCAACAACAAAAAAAAAAAACACATCAAAACCACAACTATGACCAACATAGTTCATTATTGAACAACAGTAGTCTTATACTAAAAGCTTTGTATTGCCCACTTAGATCACTTTAAACCTTCCCTATGCTCTGATTGGTTGACTGGTTGCCACAATGATGATTGAGTGTAGTTTTCCTGTTTTAAAGGAGAGAATATGGAGGAGTTCTGATAAAGGTTAGCTTCAAGCTACAATGGAATAGTGAGGATGAGTTTGTGAGTATACTTTGAGCTAAAATGGGACACACTATTTGCATCTAAGCTAAATAAGTAAGCATATAGTTGCTAATGAGAGTCCTACTTTCCCAGCACTGGCCAGCACTGCCCTGTTTCTACAGAACTACTTTGTACACCAATCCCTCCTTTGTCACTCCCAAAATTGACTTTTGGGTCACTTGTAAAGAGGGTTTTAGACTTATCTGGAATCTGCTGGTGTTGCTTTTGTGACCAAATTAAGTGCAGCTATTTTTTATCTTCCAAGAAAGTGGCACGTTATTCAGAATAATGAAAAAATATACAATAAAAAAGATGAATTAACAGATTCAACATCAAGCAAGAAGTTTGAACTGCACATAATAAATTATCTCTCTCTCTCTCTCTACTCTGTCATTCACAGCTCAGGCATCTCCACTGAGTCACACAGTTATGTGTGTGTGTGTGTGTGTCCTTGCTCTGGCTATAAAGCAGAATCAATGTATAACCACAATCACGTTATGCACACTTAACACACAGGCTTTCATATCTGCTCTGACAGAATGAGTCCCCATCCCTGCTCACACCTCAGCTTCATGCTTTGCCTCTGTTAACACGTGCTGCTGGATTCAAAGTAAACTTGGAAAGAAAAAAAATTTGGAAAGTAATCTTGGCTTTAGAAGCGATTGATCAATGGTCCGCTAGGTTTTATGAATCTGTACGTCATTGAAATACTGAAATTCTTTTTTGTTTTGATTTATCATGTTATGTAGGTAGAATATTCTGAGTTGATATGACTAATATATTATTAAGACAATAAGATTGTTTATTTACAGTTTATTTTATTTTGTACTTATGTGTTTTTTCCCCCCGTTTTGGTTGAATTTATACGATGATTGAACAGTGATCTGAAGGTGTGACCCTATCTTTGGCCCCTGTCAATAACCCAAGGGTGCCCAACATAAGTATGCACGCGGGTGTTAATCACATTTGGATTAAGTTGGAAGGACTGCTATGAATGGTAAACGGTGAGATACAATAAAAATGCATTTTTGCTTTGAGGATAATTTTTTACTGTTGTTTTATGTGACTCATATCCAACACTGCTCGTTTAGTGCCTCCTGGTGGCAAATATCGGTATTACAGTAACATGAGTGAGACTTGAGAAGAGAGTTAAGGGGAGTGACCATAGACATAAAGATGTAATATAATGTCTATGGGAGTGACTGAAGAACCCATCTGGGATCCAACAGGACAGTTCAGCTGCTGGTTAACCTGAGAAGAGTCCATCTGGATACAGCTATGACATCTCGACAGGAAAGAAACTACTTGAAGCTTTGAGCCTCGTCAGTTATGGACAAACAGAAAGGTATTTATCTCAATCTGCACGGTTAGTGATTAAGTCGGCTTTGTCTGTCAATGGTGCTTGTAAGAAATTTGGCTCAATGCAACATAAAAAACATCCATATTCTATATTAGTCTTAATGAGAAACCTTCTGTTGAGAGTTGCTTTGATATTTTTGAAAGGACCCTCAGTCACAGTTCATTTAACATACTTTTGTATTAAAGCTTTACGTTTTTGTAGTTTTGATCAAATATGATTAACAACTGTATTAATACTTCGATTACTCGTCATATCAATCAGCCGCATAATAATCATAACTATTGCAACAGCTGCATCCTCTGACGTTAGATCCTGACATAAGACGTTCATTCTATCGCTTCCAGACATTTTGCTTAAAATTAATGTTTTTGTCTTTGTAATCTTTAGTCTTTATCATTGTAATGGAATGTGTGTAATAACAGAAGTAAAGCAATCGGAAATACCCTCCTCCGGGTTTGTTTATCTTAGTGAAGTTTGACCACTGACGGTTCAGTGGCTCCAAACCAAATAGGCTTCATTTGGGGTTTTACTGCAGTCAAAGTTTTCTCAATGGCCCCGAAGTAACCTTGTTTGGAAACAAAGTCATGGATAGTATTACAACGGGGCATACACACACACACACACACACACACACACACACACACACACACTCTCTCTCTTTCCCTCTCTCTCCTTCTCACTCTCTACACACTTCCTTTATCCACATCTTCTTGATCTCCTCACCTCTGCAGCGAGAGGTGAAACAGATCTAGATCTTCTCCACTCCAGACAGACAGCAGGCATGCAGACTCTCAGATGGATTTCCCATGAAAACCCTTCAGTTGTTCTCTAGCTGGTCCTCACAGATAAACATGCTGTCAGAAAGGGGCTGGATTCTTCTTCTTATTATTTGTTGTGTTCAGCTTGACAGCTGAGTCTGTCACACAGCTACAACCTTTGTAGGCTGCAGCTACAGTGTGGTGTTCTGTGTGTGTATGTGGGTGAATGTGTGTGTGTGTGCGTGTGTGTGTGTGTGTGCGTGAGTGTGTGTGTGTGTGAGTGTGTGTGTGTGTGTGTGTGTGTGTGAGTGTGTGTGTGTGTGTGCATACAGTTCCACAGACATCAAAGACAGTGGGGTCCAGCCCTCAGCAGGAGCAGGATGTAATGTTGATGTTAGGATAGAATTCTTCTATTTAACAGATCAACATTCCACTGTCATTATTGCTAGATTTCACCATCACCACACACACACACACACACACACACACACACGCACGCAGATGGGTGACTAGAGCAGATCAGTGTGTGCAGCTTAACATGTGGGAGGTCCTGAGATCCATCTCCCCCCCAGCCTGCTTCCTCCTCAGGCTTGCTGCTCCTCTCTCGTGCTGCTGGAGGTGGGTGGTGGAAACATCTCTGTAATGTCGAATATGTTGCCCTGAAGCATTAGTTTTGCTAATAAGTGAAACGTAAATGCCCCCAGTGAGGGCAACGTGACTGCTGTATAATGGACTTTAGTGGCGCCTGTTTGGTTTCGCCGTATCTGTGAATGGGCTCTGTGTTTGTGTGTGTGTGTGTGTGTGTATGTGTGTGTTGTGTAACAAGTGGTTAACCTTAGATGAAACAAGAAGACAGGGTTAGCTCTATTTCACAGGGGAAGAAGACTTAGGAGCTGGGAGCTGTCTGCTGGATGGTGATGGGTGATTACTTATTTTAGCGGTCAACCACCATCTTCATTCACTAGCTGGGATTTACACTGCTACATAATAAAGCCCCTGAACTTTGAGTGTGAGTGTGTAAGCAGGAAATCACCAGGGAGGAATGGATGTCAGTGGAACGGATCCCCTCCTCTCTCTTGGTCTCTCTCTCTCTCTCTCTCTTGGTCTCTCTCTCTCTCTCTCTCTTGGTCTCTCTCTCTTGGTCTCTCTCTCTCTTGGTCTCTCTCTCTTGGTCTCTCTCTCTTGGTCTCTCTCTCTTGGTCTCTCTCTCTTGGTCTCTCTCTCTCTTTCTCTACTCATCTCTGTTTATCATGACCTCCCTGAAGGAGGAGCCTCTACCTGAGGAACACAGCCCGGCCCCTGACCAGCATCTAGAGACCTCCCCTCCCCCAGGCGCTGTCAGATGTATCCAGCTGTGAGCTCTAGTGCATGACGCCGGGGCACAACCCTGGCCCGGTGCATGCTGGGAGAGGCCTAGAGCCACACACAGAGATGGCCTGTGTTCTGTGTTTGTCCCCCCCCTGGCTGAATGGTAACCATGGTCACCAGGTTAACTGACTGTTTGTCTAATCTGGTTGTTTTAGCGCGTCTCCTGTCACATCTGTCTGGACTGAAGGTCGGAGTGAGTTTCTCATACGCTCACTAATGCACGCACACGCGCAAGTACGCAGGCAAACACACACACACGCGCCAATTAACTAAAGCTGTTCGTACAGACAGGCCATGTGAGAGGAACTTCTGTATTTGAATGAAGCTAGCTGCTGTATTTAATACTTCCAGAAACTCTTACTAGCGTCTGGTTTTGAGGTCACTTAAGCCAGAGAGCTGCGGACAGTTGGGTTTGATTAAATGACATCACCTGAAAGTGTCTGAGATGAGAAATTCACAGTGTGTGGCTGAGGAGGGCAGCCTCTCTGGGTCAGTGTGTGGCTGAGGAGGGCAGCCTCTCTGGGTCAGTGTGTGGCTGAGGAGGGCAGCCTCTCTGGGTCAGTGTGGCTGAGGAGGGCAGCCTCTCTGGGTCAGTGTGGCTGAGGAGGGCAGCCTCTCTGGGTCAGTGTGGCTGAGGAGGGCAGCCTCTCTGGGTCAGTGTGGCTGAGGAGGGCAGTCTCTCTTGGTCAGTGTGTGGCAGCTGTGGATGCATGAATGATGAATCTCAACAATTCAGAATGGGATTTTGTGGGCTACATTCAGAGAGAAAGGAGAGAAACACAGAGAGAGAATTAAAGGCCTGGGGTGGTGGGTGGTGAGAGAGAGAAACTGAAGCAGTGAAGGATAGAGAGTGAAATGCCTGGGGTGGTGGGTGGAGAGAGAGCCACAGAAAGAGAGAAGGCGGGCGGGGAGTGGGGGGGGGGGATGATAGGGCTGTGGTCTCCATGCCGCCCAGCCAGGCCTCAGAGGCCTCCTGTTCACACAGCTGATGAGGAAGCTTTCAGGATGCCATGACTGGAGCCTTGTTGGCTTCTGCTCTGCTGCTGCTGTTGTGGCTGCATGAGGTCTCCCTCCACCCCCCCCCCTCTCTCTCTCTCTCTCTCGATGTAAACACACACGCACGCTCACACAACCACACACATCCACATGCAGCGGTGTGCCCGCACACACACCACAAACACAGATACGTTAATGGGCGGGTGGATAGAACAAAGAGGCTGTCTGATTGGCCCCCTACGCTCTATAAGGTCTCTGTTGACTGTTGCAGCTGAATTGACCTCCTCAAAGAGAAAAACACAGTTAGCATAAGTCAATGTCGAAACTTCCAACGAATCACAGCTCTCTCTGTCTCTCTCTGTGTATCTCTTTCTCTCTCTATTTGTCCCTCTCTCTATTTGATGCTCTCTTTATGTCACAAACACTCTCTCACACACTTGTACCCACACACACAGGCACATGAACATACGTATACAGATATCTTCTCTTAGCTTCATACCGTGATAAGCGAGTGATGTTTTGAGTTCAGAGGTTTTAATGAGATTATCAGACACCAAAAGGATGTACTGAAAGCTTCTTGAATCT